>PVLC010040563.1:0-13923 GCA_004027655.1 Graphiurus murinus
CCCTTGGGGTCCCTGATCTGTCCCCAGCTGGGGCTCTCCTCCCTTTCTAAAGCCAGGCCCCCATCCTCTCCCCAGGCACTGCCCCGAGGGTTACGAGTGCATCAAGACTGGGCGGAACCCCAACTATGGCTACACCAGCTACGACACCTTCAGCTGGGCCTTCCTGGCTCTCTTCCGCCTCATGACACAGGACTATTGGGAGAACCTCTTCCAGCTGGTATGGCTGCTCCCCTGCTCCCAGCTCCACAGCCTCTCTCCTCCGTCCCTCTGTCCCTTCCACCTCCACAAGGGCTCGCAGGGCCTACTCCAGGAGGACCAAGCCCCCAGGGCCCTCTCTTCCACGAGACCCCATTAGTCAGTGCCCCCATCGGCTCTTGGAGCCCTCTGGCCCGTACTGAGCATCTGCCCAGAGCCAAGGAACAGCCCAACTTTCTTTTTGTACTGGGGATTGAACCCAGGAGCATTCTACCTCTAAGCTATATACCCAGCACTATTTTGTTTTTTTATTTTATTTTATTTTTTTTTTTTTGCGGTACTGGGGATTGAACTCAGGGGCATTCTACCTCCGAGCTACACCCCCAGCCCTATTTTTTATTCTTTATTTTGAAACCGAGTCTCACTAAGTTGCGGAATGCCTCACTAGGTAGCTGAGGCTGGCCGCGAACCCGGATCCTCCAGTCTCAGCCTCCCGAATGCTGGGATTACAAGCGTGCGCCACCACGCCCGGCTTTGTTTTTTTATTTTAAAACAAGGTCTCACTAAGTTGTGGAGGGCCTCACTAAGTTGCCGAGTCTGGCCACAAACCTGTGATCCTCTTGTCTCAGCCTCCCAAGTCCTGGGATTACAGGCTTGCGTTACCAGGTTTAGAGCAACAGCCCATCTTGTTTCTCCACCTTTGCTTTTCACGCTGGGGTCAGAGGCTAGCACAGGAACAGGCCCAGGAACGCCTAGGCCTCACAGAAACAAGCAGGGAAGCTTAGGAACTCAACTCCGCCCAAACAATTACGTTTGGCCTTCTGTATCTACGGGTCCCACTTCTGTGGATCCAAACTATTTCTTGAGCACTTACTAGGTACTAGGCTCTATGTCAAAGCTAGGATTCAAGTTGGGCCCAAAGCCCCTGTTCACCGTTTGTCTGTCCTGGTGCTGTGATCTCAAGATGCCTGGCTGGAGTCCTCAGGGCTCACTGGTACAGGACACCAGGAATGCCTAGATTCCCCAACGTATATATGTATGTATAAATTATAATTCCCTAAATTTTATGTATATATGATCTTCTTATATATATGGACTGAGGATTGAACCCAGGTGTGTTCTAACTCCAAGCTACACCCCCAGCCCTTTTTTATTTTTTATTTTGAAACAGGATCTCACTAAGTTGCTGAGGGTCTCACTAGGTTGCTGAGGCTGGTCATGAACTTGTGATCCTCCCGTCTCCGCCTCTCACGTACTGGAATTACACACATGTGCCACCACTCCTGGCTTCCCCAAATACATTGTGAAGTTTCTCAGAATGTGGCTTAGTCCACCACGGGTGGTCATATGCTGCCTCAAAGGCCCTCACATCCCCAAGTTCTGTGAGGGACCCCCTCTGCTTACCTGTCTGGGCAGTGGGTGGGGGGGTGGGGCAGTGGGTGCCACGGGACGTGCTCCCTCCTTTTCTCCCCACCCCAGACACTTCGGGCAGCCGGCAAGACCTACATGATCTTCTTCGTGGTCATCATCTTCCTGGGCTCCTTCTACCTCATCAATCTGATCCTGGCCGTGGTGGCCATGGCGTACGCCGAGCAGAATGAGGCCACCCTGGCCGAGGATCAGGAGAAAGAGGAGGAGTTTCAGCAGATGCTGGAGAAATACAAAAAGCACCAGGAGGAGATGGAGAAGGTGAGGACCTGGGAGAAGGCCAAGGGCCCAGGGGTCTCTGCCCCCAGCCTGGGCTGCTTGGTCCAGCTTCTCCAGGGGGCTGGCTGGGGCGTTAGTTGGGGCAGGAGGAGTTGAAAGCCCCAGGCTGGGAGATTTGGTAGAATGACTGTCATCCAGGCAGTAGAAAGAACATTTCTCTGCGCTGTGCCTCAGTTTCCCCATCCATAACTAGGAATCTGGAATAGGGAAAGCTGATGTTTCCTCCAGCTCCGGGGTTTTGTGCTTCTTTGTGGGTATGCACCGAGGGAGAGGCAGCTCCCATGCGGCCACCAGTGGAAGCTGCTCTCAGTCTCCTCGATCACTTGGTCCCCATTCTGTCACACCCCCCACACCAAGGCTGGCCCCTCCCCACCCGCACCAGCCTGGGCACCAGCCAAGAAGAGGGGCTGTGGCCCTGAAGGACTCAGCAAGGAGCTCTGAGAGTCAATGAGTCCATCCCCCAGCCGGCCGGGAGCTGTACTTCACACTCTCACCCTTGCCGGTCACAGGCCAAGGCGGCCCAGGCTCTAGAAGGTGGAGAGGCGGACGGGGACCCGGCCCACGGCCAAGCCTGCAATGGGGACCCAGCCCCGAGGCCGAGCTGCAGCGCCGACAGCGCCATCTCAGATGCTATGGAAGGTGAGCACCCTGCACCCCATCCCCCCCCCGCCTGCCCCGCCCACCGGCCTCCAGAGGGCCAGGGTGTGGCCAGCTTTGGGAGGACGGTAACTTAATACTGGCATCGAAGAAATGAGCTGGGATAAATATAGTCCTGTCTTAACCTGGCCCAGTTCTGGCTGCAAGGCCAGGCTGCTGGGGGAACTGGGGGCTTCCGGAAGGGCCTTGGGGGCTGCCAAGGTAATGGGGAAGGACAGGCTAATAATACTAACCAGGAAGGCCCATGTTCCGGAAACTGGAAAGCCTGCTCTTCCAGTGTTCTCTATATAAAGTTAAGTTCAAAGGTCAAATTGTCCAGGGAGAAGCAGACTTCTCCCAATCCCTGTGCCATCCCAAAGTCTCAGGAGGAGGAGGAGGATGCAGTAACAAGGGAAGGGTGGTTAGATGATGGATGGATGGATAGATGAATGGATGGATGATGGATGGTGGATTGATGAATGAATGGTGGATGGATGATGGATGGATGGATGGATGGATGGATAGATGAATGGATGGATGCATGGATGATGGATTGATGAATGAATGGTAGATGGATGGATGGACTGAAAGATGACTGAATAGACAGATGAGAGTATGGGTGGCTGGGAGGGAAGGAAGGAGGGAGGATAGAAGGACGGAACTCTGACCCAGAGTAGAGATCTGGTCCCTCCCCAGGCCAGCCTGCCTTCTGCTGGAAGTGTGGAGTCAGGGGTCCTACAGGACTTGGCCACCCCCTAGAGGGCACCACCTCACCTGACCTTGCATGATGCATCCAGGTGACTGTGCTCTGCCAGAGAATACCTTAGGGAGTGCTGGACAGGCCTGGCCACTGCCCTTGCTGGGTCTTTTACCAGGAGTCTCAGGCCTCAGACACTGTGCACCAACAGTCACATGGGGCAGGGATGGAGGTGAGGCAGTCAGGCTAGAATCCATCACTGCCTCAAAGGGGCTGAGTCCGGGGCAGTGGAGGGGGGCGGTCCCACTCAGAGTCACCACAAGGCTACCACCTACTTCACTCCCTTCCCTTCATCTACAAAATGGGTGGCACTAATAGTGTTTGCCTCGTGACTTTCTAGAAATGGGTCAGTGAGATCTTGGCTAGGCAGAGAAGCCAGAGGCCAGGTGGAGGAGCAGCTCCATCCCCGTGGCCCCGGGGAGGCAAGAACAGGGAGTGTTTCCAGAAAGCCGCTCTGGAGGGAAAGGAGGGTCTGGAGGGGCCAGCGTTACTGGCAGTGGTGATGGGGAGCTCCCAGGGGGTCTTAGTCATTTCCCCAGACACTGCTGGGCCCGGGAGCCAGCTCCCTGAAGTGGGTTCGGGCCTCTCCCTGATGACTCTGGGATCCAGCCAGGGATCTGGGCGTCTCCCCTGCCAGGATCGCAGCCCTGGGCGCCTGGCAGGGGATGGGAGTCCAGCGAAAGCTCACTGAGGGGCGGGGCCAAGGAGGCGGGGCTTGAAGCAGAGCCTGGAGGTGGGGTAAGGGCGTCCCAGGGGTAAGGGGCGCGGATTGGAGGAGCGTGGTGTGGGGCGGGGCTGTGAAGTGGGGGCTTGGAGAAGACCCTCTTGAGATTGGGGACTTTGAGATCCTGAGCACCGAGGAGGAGCGGGTCTTTAAGCGCTGGAGCTTTGAGGACGAGGCTCTTTGAGGCCAAGTTTATGGCAGAGGCCACCACGAGGGTGACACACCTGGAGGCGGTGGAGCCCGGAGGGGGCCCTGCTAAGCCACTGGGGGGCTAAGGGGTGGGGCTTGCAAGGGGGGAACCAAAGAGCGAGGTAGAGGGAGGAGAAGCCTCATGAGGCGCCCATCACAACCCCACTCCCAGAGCTGGAAGAGGCCCACCAGAAGTGCCCGCCATGGTGGTACAAGTGCGCGCACAAAGTGCTCATCTGGAACTGCTGCGGCCCCTGGGTGAAGTTCAAGGGCATCATCCACCTGATCGTCATGGACCCCTTCGTGGACCTGGGCATCACCATCTGCATCGTGCTCAACACCCTCTTCATGGCCATGGAGCACTACCCCATGACGGAGCACTTCGACCACGTGCTCACTGTGGGCAACCTGGTAGGGAGGGGATAGGGGGGCGGTCAAGGGGGAGCAGGACCCAGGGGGGCTGGCGGGAAACTTGGGGCGCTCCTGGGAGCATATGGGGATAGCCAGGGGTTCCCCGCAGATGGGGATGTGTGACTTGGACAAAGGAGGAACTGGGGTGATCAGTAGGGTGTGGAATTTGAGTTTCAGGGTATTGGGAGGCAGGGAGAGTGGGGTGAGATGCTGGGCTCTTGAAATCAAGACTCCTGGGGGTCTGGGATCTAGCCCACCCTCTGGAAGCTGGAGTGGGGAGCGGGGGTGTGGAGATGGGGGTGGCGGTGGGTGACGTTTCTCCACTTCCATAGGTTGTCATGGGCCTGAAAGGGACCAAGGGACAAGGAGTGGGGGCCGGTGGCCACGGGCTTCCAGGCCCAAGACGCCCCAGCTCACCCTGGAGGGCCCAGGGTTAGTCCCCACCCATTCCCCCATTCCCCAGCCCGGCCAGGCACCCCCCTCTCGGCCCTTTGCCGTTCCATTATTGTTGACATGGCTGATCCGCCCGCTTATCCCTGCCCATTAGGAGCATTAGCACCTCGTTGCCAGCCCCAGTGGAGCCTGACAAAGAAAAGCCACCGCCTGCCCCCGCCCCTGCCCCACCTCGCCCTTCCCGGTCCCGGTCACAGGTCTCCAGGGTGGCACAGGGGAGATGCTCAGGGAGAGGAGGATGTGGGAACTGGGGCAGCGCGAGATTCAGGCCCTGCGCTCCCCAGCCCTCCAGGCCGGGACATCTCCCCCACGGAGATGCCGGAGGGGCGAGGGCATGTTCCGGATTCGTGGCCCAGCTGCCAGGGCATGTATGATAGGCAGGGCCCGCCCGCCCGCCCAGCTCCCGCACACACTGTGCCGCGGTCTGGGCACCTGCTCTGGCCAGTGATAGGCAGGGCCCGCCCGCCCGCCCAGCCCCTACCCACACTGTGCTGTGGTGTGGGCACCTGCTCTGGCCAGAGACAGCTCCTGGGAGTGGCCCAGCACCTGCCCTAGCGGGCTGGGGACCCAGGCAGCTGGTGCCTGGCAAGAGGGTTGCCAGGTCCAGGCCCAGAGAGCTTTTTTTTTTAAACTGGGGATTGAATTCAGGGGCATTCTACCTCCAAACTACATCTCTGGCCCTATTTTTTTATTTTTATTTTGAATCAGGGTCTTAATAGGTTGGTGAGAGGTTCACTACTTGCTAAGGCTGTCCTCGAACCTGTGATCCTCTGGTCTCAGCCTCCCAAGTACTGGAATTACAGGCATGCGCCACCAAGCTTGGCCCCAGGGAGCTTTGAGGCCTGAGCAGCCCTCAGACTCCTGTTCTAGGGCTGGGGAGGCAGCTCTGACCTCTTTTGGGTTGTTCCTTGAGTCCACTAGGGTTTGCTAAGTCCTGGGACTGGACCTAGTAGCTAGGTTTACAGTGTAGAAGCAGGAGTCTGAACTGAGCAGCCTGAGAGCTGGGACGGGTGACTGAGCTGGTTGCTAACCTTGCTGGGTCCTTCTTGCCCGTCTATAAAACAAGCATGATAATCCCTCCCAGCTTCACGGAGACAGGGGTCCCATTAAAGTCACAGTGTGAACCAGAGAGGACCCCATGAATGTTGACGCACTGTGACTGGGTTGAGGACCCGTGAGGTTCAATGACTTGCCCACAGCCACAAGGCCAGAAACGCATGGGAAGCGGCCTCCATGCTGTACCCACCTCTGCCTAGGACATGGCCCTTGGACCTATCACTCTTACCCACACGTGGACCGTGGGTACTCCCCACCCGGCTTGGGGCTCTGGATCTTTCCTCCTGAGTCTTGAAGCCGTTGCTGGGACTCAGGAGACTCCACCCCGCCCCGCAGGTCTTCACCGGCATCTTCACGGCAGAGATGGTACTGAAGCTGATCGCCCTGGACCCCTACGAGTACTTCCAGCAGGGCTGGAACATCTTCGACAGTATCATTGTCACCCTCAGCCTGGTGGAGCTGGGCCTGGCCAATGTGCAGGGGCTGTCTGTGCTCCGCTCCTTCCGTCTGGTACGAGAGACCTGTGGAGCTAGGGGCTGAGAAGGGGGGGAGGGGGGACCCACGCTGACATTGAACGACCTTGGGCAGCAGCAGAGCAGGGATTTCAGCGCCCTGTTGCTGGCCTGAAAACAAAGAGCAGCTCGCTAGTTGTGGGATGGGTGCTTCAGAATTACTGTCTTTCCACCATTCCATAGGGAGCATCTATACCATTTTTTACCTGTATTATGAGACCTTTCACGTCCTGCATACACAAAAGTATAGACAAAGGAGAAGGATCCTCCAAGTACCAAGTACCCCCGCCCAGCTCCAATAGCTGTTAACAGTCTACAGTTCTTGTTTCACCCCCAACGTCCACTGGTGGAGGAAGTGTGATGGAGCAAATCCAACATGTAATTTCACTTGTAAATGTTGTAGCCTATATCCTTGAAAGATGTATACTTTCTCTCTGTCTCTTTCTCTGTCTCTGTCTCTCTGTCTCTGTCTCTCTCTCTCTCTCTCTGTCTCCCTCTCCCCCCCCCTCTTCCTTTTGGTACTGGGTATTGCGTTCTACCTCCAAGCAACACTCCTAGCCCTATTTAATTTTGAAACAGGGTCTTCCTAAGTTGAGGTCCTTGCTAAATTGATAAATTGCTGAGGCTGGCTTCAAACCAGTGATCCTCCTGTCCCAGCCTCCCAAGCACTGGGATTACAGGTGCACACCAACACACCCAACTACATTTCTCTCTCGCACGCGCGCGCTTCGATCTCTCTGGTACTGGGGATTGAACCCAGGAGCATTCTACCTCTGAGCTACACCCCCAGTTCTCTTTTATTTTTTATTTTGAAACGGGGTCTCACTAGGTTGATGAGAGTCTCACTACTTGCTGAGGTTGCCCTTGAACCTGCAATCCTCCTGCCTCAGCCTCCCAAGTACTGGGATTACAGGCGTGCACTGTCACACCCAGCTCACATTTCTCTTTTTAACACATGAAGCTGGTAGGACCTGAGCGTCCCCATTTAACCAAGTAGCAAACTGAGGCCTCAGATCGATCTCAGCGCAATCAAGGCCTCAGGCCATTTGAAATCGTTCTTTCTCCTGAAGCTGGGGCGCTATGGGGTCAGGCCGGTGGTCCCCCCGGACCCCAGGCCTCATTCACCCTTGTCCTCCCTCTGCCCGGTAGCTGCGGGTCTTCAAGCTGGCCAAGTCCTGGCCGACGCTGAACATGCTCATCAAGATCATCGGCAACTCGGTGGGCGCCCTGGGCAACCTGACGCTGGTGCTGGCCATCATCGTGTTCATCTTCGCCGTGGTGGGCATGCAGCTGTTCGGCAAGAGCTACAAGGAGTGCGTGTGCAAGATCGCCTCGGACTGCAGCCTGCCTCGATGGCACATGCACGACTTCTTCCACTCCTTCCTCATCGTCTTCCGCATCCTGTGTGGGGAGTGGATCGAGACCATGTGGGACTGCATGGAGGTGGCCGGCCAGCCCATGTGCCTCACTGTCTTCCTCATGGTCATGGTCATTGGCAACCTGGTGGTGAGTGAGCTGGCCGGGCAGTGGGGGTGGGGCGGGGGTGGGAGGGGTGTCGGTCATTCTCTTGCTTGTCCTTCGGGGTCCTTGTTTCCAGTAGCTCAAATGGCATGAAATTGCTGGTGTCTACCAGTTTTCTATTTCCCGTGCACCATCCCCACCCCTGGAATGGAGGGCGGGTATGGTTTATCCCAGTGATGCTCCAGTGGTAAACAGTGTGTTGAGCTGGGAGTGGCGGCGTGCGCCTGTAATCCCAGTACCTGGGAGGTTGAGACAAGAGGGTTGCAGGTTTGACGCCAGTCTCAGCAACTTAGCAAGACCCTCAGCAACTTAGTGAGACCCTGTTTCAAAATTTAAAAAAAAAGGGGGGGGAAGGGGAGCCCGGCATGGTGGCGCACTCTTGTAATCCCAGCATTTGGAAGGCTGAGACTGGAGGATCCAGGTTTGCAGCCAGTCTCAGCTACCTAGTGAGGCACTCTGCAACTTAGTGAGACCCTGTTTCAAAATGAAGAATAAAAAATAGGGTTGGAGGTATAGCTTGGAGGCAGAATACTGCTGAGTTCAATCCCTGGTACCTCAAAAAAAAAACCCAAAACCAAAAAGCTGGGGGTTTAGCTCAGAGATGGAATGTCCCTTGAGTTAATCCTCAGTACCATAACAAACAAACAAAACCCCCAAACAAACAAAAAAACAGTGTTTTGAAGCTGGGCGTGGTGACACATGCCTGTAACCTCAGTACTTGGGAGATTTAGACAGGAGGATCATAGGTTCAAGGCCAGCCTCAGGAATTTAGTGAGACCCTGTTTCAAAATAAAAAATAAAATAGGGCTGAGGGTGTAGCTCAGAGGTAGAATCCCCCTGAGTTCCTCCCTCTGTACCATAAAAAACAAAAACACCAGTGTTTTGAGTAAAGTAATTTGAGAATGAGTCAGAGAGACCTTCATTGCAATCCAGCTCCCTGACCATCCTCTGTGTGACCTTGAACCAATGACTTTTCCCTAATCAGGGTGGGTTAAATGACAGATACCTCGCGGGGTGGCTGGGATGACTGGTCTCACTAGTGTGCAGAAAGACCCAGCATGGGGGCGGGGGGACCCTAGGTCCTCAGCCTTACCCCACCCTCTCACCCTTCTCTGTTCCTGGGCCTGTGGGCCCAGGCTCTGGAAAACAGAATTCGTCCAGGGCATTGGGAGGAACCCGAGGTGACATAAACGACATCTATCCTGCCCCTTTCTGCGGCTCAGGGCTTGGCGAGTGTGGCTGTACCGGGGAGGAGGTGTGGGGAGCACTTCTGTGGCTGGGCCTGTGGAGATGGCTCCCCTCACCCCGCCCACCCCGGTTCCTCCCCTTCTTGGGGTGGGACTGGGGGGTCACTCCTGCCAGGGTCCCGGGGTGCAGTGCCCAGCTGCCCCGAGGTAGCCTGCACTGCCCTAGGCCACAGGGGGTAGAAGCCACACGCATACCCCCGCGTTCCGCAAAGGCCTCTGGAATCCTTGGGCTGCTGGGTGAGCACTTCTCAGATATCGCTGTGCTGCTGCTGGGGGCGGGGGCAGGTGGGGGGAAGGGGTGTCACCTCCACTGAACTAGGAGATCATGGGACAGCTAGAGAGGAGAGCCCAGGCCTGCTGTCCCCGAGAGGGGGCATCTCAGGGAGTGGGGAGCGACGGGGAAGGTGCCTGGCCGGGGCTCTGGGGCAGGGTTGGGCGGGGTCATGGTGTCCAGTAGAAGTCTGTGAGTATATGTTTAAGGGCCCGTGGATGACTGAGTCTGGAGGGGGGTTCTGTCTCTCTGAGTGGACACTCAGAAACCTTTCCAGAGCAGGGCATCATGGTGCACACCTGTAATCCCAGTACTTGGGAGGCTGAGACAGGAGGATTGCAGGTTCAAGACCAGTCTCAGCAACTTACTGAGGCCCTCAGCAACTTAGTAAGACCTGTTTCAAAACAAAAAATAAGATAGGACTGGGAAGCGGGATATAGTGGTGCACATCTGTAATCCTAGTACTTGGAAGGCTGAGACAGGAGAATTGCAGGTTCAAGGCCAGCTGCAACATGTTAACCAGGCCCTCAGCAACCTCAGTGAGGCCCTATTTCAAAATAAAATAGGGGTGGGGGTACAGCTCAGAGGTAGAATGCCCCTGGGTTCAATCCCCAGCACCTCCCTCCCCAAACACACACACAATTTCCAGCTCCCACTTTGCCACTTGCTGACCAGGAAACTGAGCAAGAAATGTAACCTCTTTGGACCTTGGTTTTCTCATCAGGAAAGTGGAGATGTTAATGGTGGGTGGTCATGAGGATCACACAGTGTTTATCTCAGCACTCAGCAGAGCACTTGGCATGCGAGGCCAGGGAGCCAGACCCTACAGGCACATGGTTTTGTGTTAACAATTGTTGTAATAAAATCGGTAGCTCCTAAAAAAAATTTTTTTTTGGTACTGGGGATTGAACCCAGGGGCATTCTACCTCTGAGCTACATTCCTAGCCCTATTTTTTGTTCTTTGTTTTGAAACAGAGTCTCACTAAGTTGCAGAGGGCCTCACTAAGTAGCTGAGGCTGGCCGTGAACCCGGATCCTCCGGTTTCAGCCTCCCGAGTACTGGGATTACAAGCGTGCGCCACCACGCCCGGCTGGTAGCTCCTAAAAATTAATGAGATACCTCCCGCCGGGGAAGGGTAGCAGCCATTGGCATAACTCTCCCTCATTAGTACTGGGCTTCTGCCACGCTCTGGTCCTTGTACACGGGACTCTCTCTGCATTGTTCCTAATCCTCTCAATGACACCATAAGACAGGCAGTGCAGTCCCCACACTGTGGAGGTGGTGCTGCCCGGAGCCGCACAGCTCAGGAGAACTGAGAACTGGGATCTGTAGCCAGGCATGGTGGCGCACGCTTGTAATCCCAGCGCTTGGGATGCAGAGACAAGAGGATCACAGGTTCAAGGCCAACCTCAGCTACTTAGGGAGACCCTCCGCAACTTAGTGAGACCTGTTTCAAAATAAAGAATAGTGCCGGGCGTGGTGGCGCACGTTTGTAATCCCAGCATTTGGGAGGCTGAGACCGGAGGATCCAAGTTCGAGGCCAGCCTCAGCTACCTAGTGAGGCACTCCGCAATTTAGTGAGACTCGGTTTCAAAATAAAGAATAAAAAATAGGGCTGGGGGTGTAGCTCGGAGGTAGAATGCCCCTGAGTTCAATCCCCAGTACCGCAAAAAAAAAAAAAAAAAAAAAGAATAAAAAAAAAATAGGGCTGGGGGTATAGCTCAGAGGTAGAATGCCTCTGGGTTCAATCCCAGTTCTGAAAAAGAAAAAAAAAGAACTGGAGTCTGTCACTTCAGTACCCAGAAGGCTAGTGGGAACAAAGATCATAATAATGCTAATCTCAGCTGGGCACTGCAGCGCACCCCTGCAATCCCAGCACTTGGGAGGCTAAGACAGGAGAATCACAGGTTTGAGTCCAGCCTCACGGATTTAGCTAGACTCTGCAAGTTAGCAAAATAAAAAGGGCTGGGGGTGTAGCTTGGAGGTAGAATACCCCTGGGTTCAATCCCCAGCACCACAAAATAATAACAACAACAATAACGATGATGACGACGACGACGATGACCTCGACACCAGCAGAGCCCTGGTATCGGCGGCTTCATCCAGCATCTACCCAGCATTCTGAGCACGTCGCTTGTATTTGTTCACTGATCCCCACAACCACCTCTGCTGGACGGACAGGTTGATCAGTCTCCTAGATGAGGAAGCAAAGGCCCAGGGAGGTGAATGAGCAACAGCTATAGTGTTCCAGCCCAAGAAGACTGCGGAGCCTGCAAGCCCTGCACCGCACTGCCTCTGAGTACCGCCGCCCCCGCACACGCATGCGCGCGCACCCCACTGGCACTCCACGCGGGCTCCACTGGCACACCCACTCCACTCCACGCCGGCTCCGCGGCTCTCCCATTTTGCTTAGAGGGAGTGGAGCTGCTCAGGGAGGCAGTGCGGTCAGCGCCTTGGGCACCGTCCCCACCCACCACACCCCCAGGCCTCGGAGAAGCAGCTGTCTGCCAGAGGGCACCAGGGCGCCCTGCCAGGAGTTTGGGGACCCGTGCCCCTGCACCCGTGGCGCTTGGTCACTTCCTCCTGGGTACTGTGAAAAAGAGGAAGTGACTAGGTCAGGACTAGCCCACTCCCCAGAGCCCCCAGGGCAACATGACCTGCGTCCCCTCCCTCCTCTACCCGCCCTTGCCCCTGGAGGCTATTTCTGTCCCAGGCAGGAGCCGTGTGCAAACCCTGCTGACCCAGAGAGCTGCTAATTCCAGTCTCAGATGCGTTTCTGGCAACTGAATGCCTCCCCCCCCCCCCGCACCCCCAGAGAGGGAAAGAAAAGAGGATAAATGTGGGTGGGGGCAAAGGCAGGCAGGGAGCTAGAGGGCGCTGCGTGGGGTGGGGTCCCCCAGCACGAGGTTGTTGTTTGCTTTGTGGTATTGGGGATGGAACCTGGGGGCATTCTACCTCTGAACTATACCCCTAGCCCTATTTCTAATTTTTTATTTTGAAACAGGGTCTTGCTAAGTTGATGAGAGCCTCACTAAGTTGCTGAGGCTGGCCTTGAATCTTCCATCCTCCTGTCTCTGCCTCCCAAGTACTGGGATTACAGGCATGCACCACCACGCCTGGCACCCCCCAGCCCTTTTTATTTTAAATTTTATTTATTTATTTATTTACTTATTTATTTATTTATTTAGTGTGTGTGTGTGTGGTACTGGGAATTGAACCCAGAGGCATTCTACCTCCAAGCCACATCCCCAGGCCAATTTTATTTCCTATTTGGAAACAAGGTCTTGCTAGGTTGATGACAGTCTCACTACTTGCTGAAGCTGGCCTTGAACCTGTGATCCTCCTATGTCAGCCTCACAAGTACTAGGATTACAAGCATGCGCCAGCTTAGTTAAATTTTAAATAGGGTCTCACTAAGCTGCTGAGACTGATCTTGAACCTACAATCCTCCTGTATCAGTCTCCCAAGTACTAGGATTACAGGCATGCACCACCATGCCTGGCTTTAGTATGTATTTTTTAAAATACTATGTTAACATGATAGTTAAGGCATTGATGAAAAAACCTTAGACCCACTGAGAAGAGGATCAGGAGCAATAGATTCATGCACAGGCTCCTCTGCCCCGTCATGTCCACTCACACAGGTTGCCCCGCCCCAGCCCCCTCCCCCCAGAGAGCCAGGACATGGTGGGTGGGGGAGGCCGGTGGAAGGAAGGGCCATCGCATTGTGAACCTCTGGGGGTGACACTGACATTGTAGTCTAAGCGAATGGTGCCCTTTAAAATTGTACAATGACTGGAAGCCTGGGTTCTGGTCCTGCCCGTGCTGTCTGTCCTAGGGCAAATCACTCTCCCTCTCTGGGACTCAGTTTTGTGTTCCTGCTCTCATTACAGTGTTTCGAATGCCCACTGTGTGTTCTACGTGTATTGACCTTTTATTCATCACGACAGTGTGAGGAATACTAGAAACCTTCCCCGTTTCACAGATGAGGACACGAAGGCACAGAGCAGTGAAGCAACTTGCCTCAGGACACACAGCTAGTAAATTGCGGCAAAGCCCCAGTCTATACTGCCACCTAAACCCATGGAATTGTATTTATCTGATCTACCAGGCTGCGGAGTCCCTGAGGCCACCCGCTCACCAACAGTGGCAGGGGTTCAGTAATTGTCTGTCTACAGGAAAATAAAGTGTGGGGATAGGACAGCAGTAGTCTCAAGAAGTCTCGTAAGTCCCTGAGACTAGAGA
>PVLC010040564.1:0-13788 GCA_004027655.1 Graphiurus murinus
GTGGCGCACGCTTGTAATCCCAGCATCCGGGAGGCTGAGACCGGAGGATCCGGGTTCGCGGCCAGCCTCAGCTACCTAGTGAGGCACTCCGCAACTTAGTGAGACTCGGTTTCAAAATAAAGAATAAAAAATGGGGCTGGGGGTATAGCTCGGAGGTAGAATGCCCCTGAGTTCAATCCCCAGTACCGCCAAAAAAAACCAAAAAAAAAAAAAAAAAAGTGGAAAAGGCAGGAAGGTAGGTCAGAGATGTGAGGACAGATAGGCAAGATTCCGTTTGTGAGGGGAGGGTCTTGGCCTGCTTTGAGGATGGATGGGGCCATGAGGCATAGAATGAGGGTGGCCTTCATGAGCTAGCAAAGGCCCTTAGCTGAGTCCTACAACTGCAAGAAACAGTTCTGCCAAAAACCCCGTCAAGAAAATGGACTCTCCTAGAGGCTACAGATAGCAATTGAGCCTCTTAAGAACAGGGCTGGACTTGTGACCTATACACCAGAGATAAATTTGTTTTAAGCTAAGTCTGTAGTAACTTATGGTGGCAATAAAATGAATACATCCTCTTCCCAAGCCAGCCTGCCAGCGAATGCTTACCTTGATCTGCTCCACCCAATGGCTTTAAGACCAGTTGTTCAGAAAGGAGAGTAAAGGAAAGAAGAGAAAGGGGAGAGCCTGGCATGTTTTTGAACACTCTTGAAAGTGATGAGATTTCTGAATGCAAGAGCAAGGGAAGGCTAGCAAGATCCTTCCTTTCCAACCTGCTTTTAGAAGCCTCAGTGTCAATATTCATTTCCCTCACTGTGGAGAGCCTGCATGGTCCACAGCTAAAAGCGTCCTTCTCTTGGAAAGCAACAGCCACATGCATTCATGTTTTATTACTGAAACAACTAGCTACGTTGCTATTACCATCCCCTATTACTGTGGTACTGCCTGTTCTGGGGTTGTCCAGAAGTTTCCCCTGAGCTGGATCCACTCTCTGGTTGCTGGTAAGGAGCAGGTGTTGAACACAGAGGAGATGTTTGTGAAAGAGCACGCTTTATTGGGGAGCAAAGAGCAGCACAGTGACCGACAGGTGAGGGCCGCCCAACGGGCATCCTACATATCATACTCCAAAAGACATACAGGATGTTTTGCTAATAAAAATCAACAACCAGAAGATGGATTCCTCTGGCAACTTCCCCCAGCTCCACCCTCTCGGGGCTTGGGTACACTCCCAACCATTTTCCTGAAGGCAGCTGTGGGTCACTAGAGATAGAGCCCCTCAGGGGTACCTTCTTGTTTTTTATAAAGAACATTTTCTTTAGATTTTTTGAAGTCTTCATTTGTCACTTTCATTCTACGTTCTCTCAAGGCCATCAGACCAGCTTCTGTACAGATTGCCTGAAAGAAAGCAGTCAGTATGTGCAGAAAGTGAAATACTTATATCTTCAGCATTTCAGAGAGCTATTTTGAAATAAGGTGTAAGATTAAACACAATTGCTCATTTGAGAAAAGATTATTTTTAAGCATCCTAATTTTTCTGAAAGGGCCTGAAGTGGCTTAAACTGGGGATATTTATAACTAAGAAAGCAGACTGGCCCAGGAATCAAAGCTGTGGGTTCTAGGTTTTGACTCAGGTTCTGAGAAGCTGTGTGGCTTGGCAGGTCTGTAAAGTCTTGTGGTTCCACTTTCATTAACAGGATTATAACTAGGAAGTAGAGGAAACTACATGCTGAAATCTAGAGGCAATCGAAAGCATATGTCCATTTCATTTACCTATACTCAGAACATGTATTCTGGTTAAACACTGTAAGATGCATTATAGTGTGTGTGTGTGTGTGTGTGTGTGTGTGTGTGTGTGTGTGTGTGTGTATATATATATATAATGTTTTCTTTTTTTTTTTGCGGTACTGGGGATTGAACTCAGGGACATTCTACCTCTGAGCTACACCCCCAGCCGTATTTTTTTTTTTTTTTATTCTTTATTTTGAGACAGGGTCTCACTAAGTTGCAGAGGGCCTCACTAGGTAGCTGAGGCTGGCCGCGAGCCCGGATCCTCCAGTCTCAGCCTCCCAAATGCTGGGATTACAAGTGTGCGCCACCACGCCTGGCTGCATTATAGTATATTTAAATTTATTTTCTTATTACTTGCCCAAAGTAGAACACAAGAACACTTGCTATATATGATAAAAGCATAATTAATCCTGATACTGAAGTTTCTGTTTGGTTGTAGCCATCATTTTACTTCAAATGGTTCAGCCAAAAGTAAGTGTGTTTGTGCATAGCAAGTGGGTAAAATGTTAACCACAGGAAAATATAGGTGTTGGGAACGGGGCAGGGGGGTGTGTTCACAGTCCTGCTGACTTTTTGAAGGCTTGAGAGTCTCAAAGTAGTAAAAAATTTCAGCCAGGCGTGGTGGCGCACACTTGTAATCCCAGCATTTGGGAGGCTGAGACCGGAGGATCCGGGTTCGAGGCCAGCCTCAGCTACCTAGTGAGGCACTCTGCAACTTAGTGAGACTCGGTTTCAAAATAAAGAATAAAAAATGGGGTTAGGGGTATACCTCGGAGGTAGAATGCTCCTGAGTTCAATCCCCAGTACCGCCAAAAAAAAAAAAAAAAATTCAATGAAATAAAAAGGAACATAGACTTTACTCCCCAACTAAGCTAATCACCTGGTTCTCTAGGGCTGAGGTCTGCGGTGGTGCTGGCCTGTCAAAGCACCTACCTAACCATGGCACCTACACCAGTGAAGACCTAGATCTTCCCAGGTTTGAAAGTGGTTGAACCCACATTCGATGTTGACAAGCCTTGCTATAAATTCTGGACAGCTGAGGAAAAACGTCTTAAATGCATTTGTAATAAAACCGAGAGGTACAATCTGGTATAACCCATCGGGACGCTAAGTGGGAACGTGAATGCAGTGGGCACTAGGCTTCCGTTACCACTCTGAGCTGAGTTCTTCCAGCAGATACTCTTCCCCTGGTCTGGGAGGGGAGGCAGACCTAGTGCTATGACTTATCCTTTTGGCTATGGGGGAGAGGGCGTCAGCATCATTTACTTCATAAAATAATACATTAAGTGACTTAAATAAAAAGCAAATGTACATTTGGATATGATGGTAAAACAAGGTGATACCTGGCCTAACCTGCCCCTCCCCCCCAGGGACCACACACAGTCCTTCCAGAGGGAGGGGCCACATTTCCAGAGATGAGGGGACCCAGCCGAGGTGCTCACCTTGATGTCAGCCCCCGAGAGGTCATCCTTTGCCATGATCAAGTCGTCCAGGGTTACGTCATCAGCCAGCGTCATCCTGCTTGTGTGAATCTGAAAGATGCGCTTCTTAGTCTTTTCGTCAGGCAGGGGGAACTCAATCTTCCTGTCAATGCGGCCTGCAGGTAGGAAGCGGTTAGTCAGCTCCCCATCCAGACCCAGGCCCCGCCCTGCCTCAAAGAGGCCGCCTCCCTTCTCATCACACAGGCCACTTCAGTCAGATGGTATTCTGTGAGAATGACAGCCAAACCTTAAAAACTGAACATTTACTTTTGTACTTTGTAAACCTCTACATTTGAATTCAAGCCATTTAAAAGACATCCTCTCTGCTTTGGTACTTTCAGAAATAAATGAAAGGAGTTCTTAAATGGTATACTCAGTGATCAAGGACAGACCTATCTTGTTAAAAATATTACTAAAAATTTTCTAGTGCTACCGGAATGTAAAGAATAAATTCAAGCTATTATATAAATTACTTCACAAAAAAGAAGCAGTTTCTTAGCTGGGTATGGTGGCACACACCTGTAATCCCACAATTTGGGAGGCTGAGACAGAAGGATCACAGGTTTGAGGACAGCCTCACAGCAAGTGATAAGACTCTCTCAATCTAGTGAGACTGTTTCCAAGTAAGAAATAAAATCAGGCTGGGGGTATAGCTCAAAGGTAGAGTATCTCTGGGTTCAATCCCTAGTACCATTTAAACATGTAAACAAACAAAAAAGTAGGTTCTTGAGGCTAAAAGGGAATATATATGTGTGTGTATATTTATTTTTTGTGGTACTGGGAATTGAACCCAGGGGCATTCAGACTCCAAGCTACACCCCCAGCCCTTTTTAAATTTTTTTATTTTGAAACAGGGTCTTGCTAAATTGCTGAGGCTGGCCTTGAATTTATGATCTTCCTGTCTGGCCTCCCAAGTACTAGGATTACAAGCGTGTGCCACCATGCACAGTTGGAATATGTATTACAGGGAAAACAAAGATGAAGATGTAAGATTGGAATTCAAAGGGCCAAGATACGCAGATTATATCAGATCTTAACTATAATATCCAGCAAGTGTATGTTTGGTAAGTTATATTCTAAATTTCATCATGGTTTCTGCCATTATATGTACCATTTTATATTCCCCCAAAGCACTTAAAACACACACATAAACACGTTAATTCTCCATGATGAAAAAGCAATTTAACCTGGTCTGATAAGTGCTGGATCCAAAGTTTCTATTCGGTTTGTGGCCATGATAACTTTCACGTCTCCCCTTGAATCAAATCCATCCAACTGGTTCAACAGTTCCAGCATTGTTCGCTGAATTTCTCTCTCACCTCCAGAGTTTGAATCATATCTTTGGAAAAGAAGAGAAGAAATGAAGACCCGACTGATCTCCTGCTAATGGGAAATGATAGCAAAGACCTTATCATGACAAAACACCTCAACATGCTTTTCTTAACCCAAACATCACACCTTCATTAGTCTAGCAAAAAAGTCTGCACCCCATGCTATGTTACGAATGTATTTCCCCAAAATCTGTTGAAAATTAATCCCCTCTGTGGTACTATTAAGAGGTAGTGCCTATTGGAAAGTGATTTGAGCCTTACAAAACGGCTGGTGAGCAGCAGCTTAGCACTTTTTGCTCTTGGGCCACATGAAGACAGAGCATCTGTCTCCCTTTGCCTTGCTGCCACACGTGGACGCAGCATTCATCTCCTCTGGAGAACCGAGCAACAAGGCACCATCTTGGACGCAGAAAGCAACCCTCGCCAGACACCAGTACTAGCACCTTGATCTTAGACATCTTAGCCTCCAGAACTGTGAGGAAATAAACTTGTCTTTATAAATTACCCAGCCTGTGGTACTTTACTGTAGTGGCACAAACAGACTGAGACAACTCCATCAGCCAAGTTACTGATTACAATTCTTCACAGCAGTTTCTGTGCCTCAAATTGGATCTTTATTTTCTGTCTTCCTGGTTGGTGCTTGCTCCCTCAACTTGACTGAACTCAAGGGCAGACTGCCATGCTCACAGCTATCCCCCAAGAGTCTGGGTGGTCCTGGCTCAGGGCAAGTGCTCAAGATGTGGTTACTTTCAGTTGTTACCTGGCCCTGGGAGAGCAGAGCCCGAAGCTTGGCCCACAAAGTACAGAGCCCAACACCATTCATTCTTAGAGAGCAGTGTGACTTTTGCCTCTGAATAACGCAAAGCACGTAGAGAAAGTTTACCTTTTGGTCCCAATGGCATCAATTTCATCAATAAACACAATGGATGGTGCATGTTCTTCAGCAACTCGAAACAATTCCCGTACGAGTTTTGGCCCATCACCTAGGTACTTCTGAATGAGTTCAGAGCCCACCACTCTCAAGAAAGTAGCTGAAGTTTGATTTGCTACTGCTTTGGCTAGCAAGGTTTTACCTATGTTAATTTAAAAAGAAAAAGGATAAAATAAAACCCTCAGGTATTACTTTAAGTTAGAAACATTATGGCCTTAAATAGACAATGCAAATGGCTGGATGCCAGTGATAAAAAGGCATGCCACCATCAAATGTCTTGACACACTGTTCTTCTGGGTAGATAGCAGGAAATTTAGACAAATCAACTGTGTTTTGATTATTTTGAGCTATTTTCCTGAAGACATCATGATAATATCAGAAAATATACTTGGATTATTCAAACCTTGATCCAGAATTTCTACTCAAGAATTACAGGAAGAACTGCTCCATACCAGCAATGAAATAAATCTTATTTTTTTTCTCTAGGTAAGCCTTTCTTGGGCCCCTTCAAAGGTGAATCTAAAATTAACCCAACCGATACAACCAGGATTAGAGAACTAAAAAAGCTCCTACTGATCTATCAGTGATGAAACGTGATCTGGGACTCCTAGGTTTGACTCTGAGGAGATACACCTAAGTTCCTGAGCACAGGCTGCAAGGCCCTGCCGCCATGCTGGGTGAGCTTGCTGCGGGCTCAAGACACCTGAGCCAGGGCCAGCTCTTGATGAAGCCCCCAAATGAGAGTGTGGAAGAGACTTGCTCAGCCTGTGGAGTGCCCTTGAAGGACAAGGCAGTCCCTTTCACTGATCTCAGGAAGATCTCAAACTCTCTCCCCAATATTGCTCTATTCCCTGATATTTGTCTTTCAGATCCAAAACGAGTTGATGGAGAGCATCTGATCTGAGAATATAGAGCTATTAGACCGTGGCCCCTTTGGTGAGGAGCGAGGGTGTGCCTGAGGGCTGGTGTTGCCTCAGGACTCAGGGGCCTGAGCATGGGTCAGGACACCTGTGTCTAGCCGCAGCTATTACCAGCTCAATGCCCAGAGCCAGTGGGGCCTGGGCCATCACCAGCTCCTCTGCAAAGTTAGTTTCCTGAGCTGGGATACAGGGACTGCAGTAGTGGAGGCTTCCAGCTCTAGGCTCAGGGCACAGGGACCTCCTAGTCTCTTCAGTGTGGGCCACCCTCAGCACTCTCACTTAGGGATGCCGTTTCAATTCTCTCAAGCAAATGACTGCTCTTCTTCTGGAAAGCAATGAACTAAGTGTGGGTCTCTACAATTTACTACAGTCAACTTACTGCATAATGAATCAAACATATGTATTTGTATTTTTACCACTCATTCATTCAACAAATATGTACTCAGTACAGGGGGCTGGGATAATGAACCTGATCTGAACACCCCAAATGAATCTGTCAGAGCCTCTGGGGGTGGGACCAGCATCAGGATTTTTTTTTAAGCTTCCAATGTGATTTTAATGTACAGGTACAGCCAAGGCTGAGCACTTGTTGTGTTTTGGGGGAAGGAGGAGTTGCTGGGGATTCAACCTGAGACTTCCTGCACACTAAGCAACATGCTCACACTGAGCTATACCCCCAGCCCCAAGCATCCATTTAAACTAAGGAATTGTGTTCCCCACTGGACAGTTTAGTAATTATAACTAGCCAGGGCTGCTGCTCAAGATATGAGCTAGATGCCCATAAAGCATCAAACATGGAGCATACCTGTGCCAGGTGGACCATACAGAATGACCCCCTTAGGGGGTTTTATACCCATCTCTTCATAATATTCAGGATGGGTGAGAGGAAGTTCCACAGATTCCTACAGAAAAGAAACAATAAAATGAAAGGCTTTCTTACTGAAATTATTAGCATTTTATACACTGTGAGAATATCTTGCTTTCAACAAAAATCTCACTTCTTAGAGAAAACGTGCTTAACTTCCATTAGCAGCAAGGACATACTGAAGAGGACACCTGTCCCCTTTGTGCTGCTAGTAGCCATCTTCTCGTCCTAAGTCACATCCAATATCCTTTTTGCTTTCTAGAAGTCAGTATTGAGCAACATTTAAGCTATTCCTGAGCAAAAGTAACTTAATGCTAAACTTCACCCTTTCCAATTACACTAAAGACAGGACCAGAAAACATTTCCTGATGGCTGTTCCCACCTGGGGACAGAATGGCTATTTCCCAGCTGAGAAGCTGCCAGTGGATAACTTATATAACTCTGAATGACTTCCCTATGGATAAAACAGCATGCAGAGCTGGCCTGCAGCCATCCTGAATGACAAACCCATACCCAGGACCCCTGGAGCGGCTGGGATGATGTTCTAGACCCAGCACTGTGTAAGTGTGTGCAGGTCCACATGCTACCTCCATATGACACTGGAGGCTTCCAGATATCCACAGCCAGAGTCAATACAATTGGAAACATCTTGTCTTCACACAATCAGGTGGACATTACATACAAAAATTAAGCTGCACCTATGGCAGAAGCTATCACAATTTACTGTTATTTTTACTATGTAACTCAGTATAGAAAACATTCAAAAAACTCCACAATTGATAAACTCCATGTCAGTCACTAGTCTGATCAATAAAGTAAAACATCCAGGTATGGTGGCACATGCCTGTAATCCCAGTACTTGGGAGGCTGAGACAGGAGGATTGCAGGATGGAGGACAGCCTCAGTAAGTAGTGAGACTCTCAGTAATCTAGAGAGACCCTGTTTCAAAACCAAAATATAAAATCGGTCTAGAGGGTGTAGCTTGGAGATAGAATGCCCCTGGGTTCAATTCCCAGTATCACAAAAGAAAAAAGAACCACAAACATGCAAAACAACTCCAAAGTATCCTAAATGGGACAAAGATAAGAAAACAAAAGTCTAAAAAAGCCCAGAGCTGTTTCCAGCCATACCTTAATCTCCTGGATTTGGTTGTCCAATCCCCCAATATCTGCATAGGTCTCCTGGGGGGCCTTCTCCACCTTCATCACTGTGACCAAGGGATCAGTATCATCCATCAGCACCCCTATCACAGCATGCACCTTGTGGTTGAGCAGGACTGAGCAGCCTGGCTCCAGCAGATCCTTGTCCACGAAGGAAAGGATGCTGACGTAGTGTTCCGAGCCCACAGACGTAGACACAATGGCGTGGTTGTCGTCGATGATCTCTTCCAAGGTTCCCACTGACATTGGGGTCCCCCTTAGATCATCCACCTTTGATCTCTCCTCCTACACAAGAATAGACCAAGAAGGAAAAGCAGATCAGACCTAACAGACAGATGATCCTGAGAGTTTACTAGGTTTACAATGCAGGCAATGTCTTAGAAGGTAGTTAATTAGGCTTTATAAAAGCCTGGATAGGTTCAACTTCTTGAATCTCATTTGTTCTTTGTTTTAGGCTCTAAATAGAATTCAATTTGTAAAAAAAGAAAATCAGAATTAACTTTCCTACTTACCTCTTGTTTTTCTTCTAATGGTTTCATTTGTTCCTGATTCCTAATGAATTCTTCTTCCATGAGAAGATAGTCTTTAATTCTCTCTAATTTCAGTAATTTTAAGCGGCACTGTGTGTGAGGTGTCACTGAAATTTAAAAAAAAAAAAGGTATTATTATACTTGGAACAAAGAAATTTTTAAATTTCTGTAAGTTTAATTAAAGAAAAAATGCTACAATTTATTTTTTTAAAAAATTTGCAGTACTAGGGATCAAACCCAGGGCCTCACACATGCTAGGCAAATGCTCAAGATTCTAAAAAGAAACCCATTTTAGGTGATGAAAAATTCTGACAAAAAAAAAAAAAAAAAAAAAAAAAAAAAAAAAAAAAAAAAAAAAAAAAAAAAAAAAAAAAAAAAAATGAAGTTTATTAACCCTAAGTAAACAATAGCCAAGATAGAAAGGGATTCTCAGTTATAACCAGCATCTGAAAATGGGGACAAGGCTTATGACCAAATAGCTAGTGCAAAATGAAACATACTGCCTGGACAGTCTATATGTTTAAAGAAGGAAAAAGCTATTGAACCAAAAGATAGTAAGGTTTATATTTCCTCATAAATACTAACAAAAAGTTACACATGCTGCTCAGTCAGTATATAGTGTTGCACGCTAGCCATGTACATAATACTCTTCCATTTGTAGAATTCTGCAGTCTCAGGAATATCAATCTTCTTTGTCATATGTGGCAAATATTTTTTCCACACTATTGTTTCTTTTAAAGTCTCATACCACATAAGAATTTTATCTTTCATAGACAGATCTGTCAACCTCTTCTTTTATGGCTTCTGACTTTAAAAGGCCCCTTCCCCTGGGTAATATATACTCTTGAATTTTCATTTATTTTCCCATGTATATTTGTAATCCAAGTGATCTAATTTCATTTTCTCTCTCTCTCTCTCTCTCTCTTTTTTTTTTTTTGGTACTAGGGATAGAACCCAGGGGTGTTCTACCTCTGGAGCTATACTCCCAGCCCTTTTTATTTTGACACAGGGTTTTGCTAAATTGCTGAGGCTGGCCTCAAACCTGCAATCCTCCTGTCTCAACCTCCCAAGTTCTGAGACTATAGGCATGTGCCACCATGCCTGGTCAGAGAGAAAATTTTTTAAAGCCAGCCATTTTTTTTTTTTTTTTGCGGTACTGGGGATTGAACTCAGGGGCATTCTACCTCCGAGCTATACCCCCAGCCCTATTTTTTATTCTTTATTTTGAAACCGAGTCTCACTAAGTTGCGGAGGGCCTCACTAGGTAGCTGAGGCTGGCCGCGAACCCGGATCCTCTGGTCTCAGCCTCCCCAATGCTGGGATTACAAGCGTGCGCCACCACGCCCGGCTAAAGCCAGCCATTTATATTAAATAACCCATCCCAACTTCCACACAACTGAAATGTCATTTTTAACATCTATTAAATATCCATGTTATTCATCTCATATTGACTCATCAAAGTATTCTAATGGCTGGTTTTACTATCTGACTTCCTTTGTAACTGAGCAATGTTTACTTCTACGTAGGGAGGGACATTATTAGATGGGAGTGGGAGAGTATTTGAGCCACAAGAAGGACCTAGGGATGAACATTTTAAGCAGAGGGAGGGTAAGGGCAAAGGCCCAGATACACTGAAGAGTCAAGGACACAAGGCAGGCAGTGTGACCAGTGAGCAAGGGGGAGTGGCAGGGCTGAGCATGGAGAGGTGGGCAGTCAGGACACCTGTTTGTTATTTTATGTTCAACTGGAAACCACTAAAAAATTTAAGCACAGGCATCACATAATCCAAATGTCGATACAGTGATATTCTATTTCATGAAATACAAATGTTTCTGAGTACTCAAGTTCAACCTAGGTTTTGTAATCTAAAATCATACCTTTAGTACACTAAAGAGCTGACTATTTAAGGAGTTTTTTTTGTGTGTGTGTGGTACTGGGGATTGAACCCAGGGGCATTCTACCTTTGAGCTACACCCCCAGTCCTATTTTTATTCTTTATTTTGAAACAGTCTCACTAAGTTGCAGAGAGTTCGAAACTGGATCCTCCTGTCTCAGCCTCCCAAGTACTGGGATTACAAGCATGCACTACCACGCCCGGCTATTGAAGGAAAATTAATGAGATTTCTTAAAGCGAGAGACTTGTACAATATTCAATTTTAAAAGAAAGAATAACTTTTATTCCAGCCTACAGTAATGGTAGAGTGGGGTTACAATTAGAGCTAGAGCTTTAGCCACCCCCCCGGATTCCCGTCTCCCCTTTTGAACTCTGAGCCACATGCAGAGAGGGCTTCCCCTAGGGACTGGGAAGGGACAAGGAGGACACATGTCATTACCCAGTGGCAGTTTGCTGGCAGCATCTGGTCCTTTTGTTTTCTTCTTCTTTTTCCCCACTCTAGTTGGTACAGGAGGTTCATATTTCTTTTTCTTGTCCTGAGTTTTCAGAAGAGCAAGAAAAAAGATCAAATGGCAATCATAAAGCACATATTTCAATTTTACTGTCCTTTAAAAAAAAAAAAAAGCTGGGAGTGGTGGCGCATGCTTGTAATCCCAGCATTCGGGAGGCTGAGACCGGAGGATCCGGGTTCACGGCCAGCCTCAGCTACCTAGTGAGGCATTCTGCAACTTAGTGAGATCCCGTTTCAAAATAAAGAATAAAAAACAGGGCTAGGGGTATAGTCCAGAGGTAGAATGCCCCTGAATTCCATCCCCAGTACCGCAAAAAAAAAACTAGGTTTCACATTCCTGCAATTTGAATAAGTAAAATATAATTATAATAAGTAAATGTAATCTTTTTATAATATGCATAAGTGACAGTGAGATTATTCCAATAAGGTATAGAGGTCAGAAATGATTTATATTTAAGTTATATGCTACAAGTTTAGATAATGTAAAGCAATTCTTCACACCTCAGTATATTAAACACTAAAACCACAGGCGATTTACTTTAAAACTTCTGTCATGTTAATGCTTTTACACATTTAAAAATCACAGGTCAGTAACCTTTTTTTTGTACTGGGGATTGAACCCAGGGGCATTCTACCTCTGAGCTACACCCCAGACCTATTTTTTATTCTTTATTTTTGAAACAGGGTCTCACTGAGTTGTAGAAGGCCTCACTAAGAAGCTGAGAAAGGCTGCGACCTGCAATCCTCCAGTCTCAGCCTCCCAAGTACTAGGATTATAAGCATACGCCATCATGCCTGGCTTACTTTTTTTTATTTTGAAACAGGATCTTGCTAAGTTGCTGAGGCTGGCCTCAATACTGCCATCCTCCTGTTTCAACTTCCTAAGTACAGGGATTAAAAGTGTAAGCCACCACACCTGACTCAATAACCTTTTCAAAAACAGGAAAAGGATTTTCTAACTATAGGCCAGGCTAGTTAAAGAATGACTGGATCATTTTGCTTTTTAAAATTCTTGAATCCCCAAAGGTTTCAACTGAGACCTATGACATTTTCTACAGCACACATCTAGTTTCTTATTTACCTTGTCATCCTTCTTGCCACCTCCAGGACCATGACCACCACTCTGACTCTGACCCTGAAAAAAGAAAAAATTAGACACAGTTGTAAATTCAGAATATGATCACTTCAAAAGAACATCTTTCTTAATTGTCCTGTGATTCTAAACCACAAACACATCCATCTAATTTTAACATTTACCAAGATGTACCTTACAGCTAACGTATGCATTTAGTGTGGTAGAGATTACTTGCAATTGATTCCATCTTAGAATCAAGAACGACCCTGTTAAAAGCAGACATTTCTAAGATTAACCCCCCTTGAGCAGAAGGTGTAAAGCTTGACATTCTTTAATAGAAAACCACCAGACTGAGGCTGTCAAGAGTAGAACTCAGGCCATGAAAACTGTTACTGCACATATTCTACTATCATTTACTCTTTTTTAGATCACAACAAGATCCAGGAGCCTTTCATCAGCAACTTATCTACCTCCTACTCCTAAAGTGTGGAGGGTCTTAGGCAGGTCTTTCTTCTCAATCTGAAAAACTAAATAACTTTAAGACATTAAGAATTTAGTGTATTAAAAAGCTCAATGACGTTTCTGATTTTTAAAACAGACTCTTAATACACAGGACAATGCTTAACACAGAACAATGATTTGATTTAATTCTTTTTTGCAGTACTAGGGACTCAAGCTAGGGGCATTCTACCTCTGAGCTACACCCCCAGCCCTATTTTTTATTATTTATTTTGAAACAGGGTCTCACTAAGTTGCAGAGAGCCTCACTAAGTAGCTGGGGCTGGCTGTGAACCTGAGATCCTCCTAAGACTCCCAAGGACTGGGATTACAAGTGTGTGCCACTATGCCCGATTTGATGGTATTTTAAACCAGAGTAACAGTGAACTTACTGAAAGAGAGGTCCACTAGACTCCCTCTAATCACTTCCATGTAGATAACTCTAAATGAATACACTGGTAGTTACATTATCAAGACAAAAACAACCATATCGTAGTTACCTAGAGTCAATGGCAAATATATTTCACCACATGCAAGAGTCTTAAAACTTGGTACTCTACTCTGAAGAAGGTAATTAAGAGCCGGGCGTGGTGGCGCATGCTTGTAATCCCAGCATTCGGGAGGCTGAGACCGGAGGATCTGGGTTCGCGGCCAGCCTCAGCTACCTAGTGAGGTACTCTGCAACTTAGTGAGACCCTGTTTCAAAATAAAGAATAAAAAATAGGGCTGGGGGTATAGCTCGGAGGTAGAATGCCCCTGAGTTCAACTCCCAGTATCGCAAAAAAAAAAAAAAAAAAAAAAAAAAAAAAAAAAAAAAAAAAAAAA
>PVLC010040565.1:0-13788 GCA_004027655.1 Graphiurus murinus
TTGAAATAGACTCTCACTAAGTTGCCAAGGGTCTCTCTAAGTTGTTGAGGTTGGCCTTTAACCTGTGATCCTCCTGTCTGAGCCTCCCAACAAGTACTGGAATTACAGGCGTGTGCCACCACACCCAGCCTAGAGTGCTTCTTTTAGGGTCTTAACAGAAAAATGGTGGTGTATTTCAGATGAATCATTTGAGGATTTCACTAAAGGGACTATTTGTAAAGATGTGGGCGGGGCTTGAAGAAGCCAGCAGGGAAGGGCAAGAGCCCAGGGCTAGTGGCATGGGGTTCTGTTACCACTCGAGACCTGAGGAACAAGGGGAGCTGGGGCACCCCATTATCCACACCTAAGCAGAAGCCAGAGACAAGGCTTCGGATGGTCTAGTCCTTCCTGGGCAGCGTGGAGGGAGGTAGAGAGGAAGGCGTGCGAGCAAAAAGAAGTAATGTGGCTCACAGAGCTAAGCGGAGGATCAAACGCCATTTGTATAGTATGCTTGCTTTTCTGTAAAAACAGAAGAATGAGAGAAAACCCCTCAAAACTGCACCTGTCTCTCCATCCATTCATCCATCTATCTATCTATCTATCTATCTATCTATCTATCTATCTACCTACCTACCTACCTACCTACCATCATCTCTCAGTGGAGGAGACCTGGGGGGATTAAATGGCAATTTGTTACTTTGGGGAATCCGAAGGAGATGAAGGAAAACTGCCCTACATGTTTATGACCTTTTTTCCCCTATTATAATCTTGAGTTTTTATTTTATTTATTTATTTATTCATTTATTTATTTATTTACTTATTGCAGTACTAGGGATTGAACTCAGGACATCTACCTCTGAGCTACACCCCCAGCCCTATTTTTTTATCCTTTATTTTGAAACCAGGTCTCACTAAGTTTCAGAGTGTCTCACTAGGTAGCTGAGGCTGGCGGTGAACCCGGATCCTCCGGTCTCAGCCTCCCGAATGCGCCACCACGCCCGGCAATCTTGAATTTTATTAAGAAAATATATTCGCACATTGTCTACATAAGTTCAAAAAAAATTTTTTTAAAAAAAGGTTCTTGTGGATTCCCTACCTAGTTCCTCCATTCTTCTCTCGCCTCAGCTCTGGCATCTTTTCGTCACATGGGTATCCCCCTACCGGAGGTGGTTAAAAATATGAGGGCGGTCTTTCCTGGGACTTTGGACAGGCTGAAAGCAAAGATGACCAGCCGGGAGGGAAGGATGGAGCCCTGGACTTGGAAAATCCTCCAAGGAATAGATTTGTTTACCCTGATTGAAACATTGTATAGTGTATACACATTTCAAACCATCCCATTGGAACCCTTAAACATGTAAAATATTTATGCTTTCATGTATTCGTTTAGAAATAAGTTCAATTTAGATTTTAGAAAGTAATTTTGAGCCAGGAGCGGTAGTGTATGCTTGTAATCCCTGTACTTGGGAGGCTGAGACAGGAGGATGGCAGGTTCAAGGACAGCCTCAGCAATTTAGGGAGACCCTCAGCAATTTAGTAAGACCTTGTTTCAAAATAAAAAAAAAAAAAATAGGGCTGTGGGTTTGACTCAGGTAGAATGCCCTTGGGTTCAATCCCCAATACAAAAAAAAAAAAAGTAATTTAAAATGATAGCAAATGTCATTGTATTTATACTAATTTTAAAAGAAATGCCTTTGCAGTTTAATCCTTCTGTGTCTTGGCTGGGGATCTTTGATAGATGATGTTTCACAAGTTGAGAAATATTCCTTTTACTCTAAACTTATGGACTTAAAACTATGCAATACATCTTAAAGATTAATAAGAGATCTTTCTGCAAAAATAAATAAATAAGACCCGCTTTGATTCCGAGCTCTGCAGTGAACTTGGGAGGTTGCCTTGGGCAACCGAGTTCAGTCTTGCCTTCTGGTCACCATTAACAATGACGGCAGGCTCAAGAGGATGCTTACGAAGATACCACTTGGAAATTCTCTCAGCGCGGTACCCAGCACGCAGATCGTGCCCATCCTGTGTCACGACTCCATGCCTAGTCTGCAGGAAGACAGAGGTTTCCAGAAGGCCTTCACCCCCATGCATTTGGCTTTAACGGAGGAAAGGATATCCAGGGCAAGTTGCTAACACTCCTTCTCCTTCTTCGTAAATCCTCCCTGTCCCAAGCTCTCCTGACTCCCCCTCCCCATCAAAAGGCCAGCAGGGAGACGCTCACAGTGTGGCCCAGGTTGGGCCCCCGCCCCCACCCCTCTGACGGGACCCAGCTGTCCGGGGAGGAGAAAGCACCTTAGATAAGACGGGCAGGCAGAGGCTGCACTTTGTATATTTGATTCGTCTGACCTTATTCCCAGGCCCGTGGGGACAGGTTCCGAGCGGGGGCGGGGCGGGGAGAAGGCATGCTTTCTGTCTCCCTCCCTGCCGCTGGCTCAGCCTTTCCTGGACCCTTAACCTCTCACTGGGGGTCATCTGCCCAAGATCTCCGGATCGAAAAGCCAGAGGGCCTGAGTTCAAATGCTCACCGTGCCCCCGTGTGACGTGGCACGAGTAAGTCGCCTCTCCGAGACTCAGTTTCCTCCATCTGTAAAGTGCCCCCCCCATACTGCGCATCTGGGAGCCGGTGAGATCAAGTAAGCAAAATGTGGCTGGCAGCGTGTGCTGAAAAGCCCCTGGCATTCTCCATGCCCCTTGCCTTCCAGGGAAGGACGTTGAAACATTTGGCCCTCCAGGGTTTGAGTTGTTTCCAGCATATCTGGGACTCCGTCTAAGCCAGGCCGGTGATTTACTAGTTGTGTCCTGCGGCCCCTTCCCTGGAACCTTCAGGAGGTCCCTCAGGTATGGCTGGACCCAGGCGTGAGCCAGTGGGCTTCCTCTCTAAAACTCACCTGCTTCTGGTCCAAGCTGGTAAGACCATAAGCAATAAAACACCACGGGTATGAGCAGAGAAACTGCATCACAGAGAAAACATGAGGCATGAGGCCGGGTGTGGTGGTGCATGCCTGCGACCCCAGGACTTGGGAGGCTAAGACGTGAGGATCGCAGGTTCGAGGCCAGCCTCAGCAATGTAGCGAGGCCCTCTGCAACTTAGCAAGATCCTGTTTCAAAATAAATAAAATGGGGCTGGGGGTGTAACTCAGAGGTAGAATGTCCCCTGAGTTCAATCCCTAGTACTGCAAAAAAAAAAGGAAGAAAGGAAAGAAATATGAGCCCTATTTTGTCAGAACTGAAATTAAATGGACTCAGAAAATGCTTTGTAGAGATATAGATATTGACTCTGTGTGTGTGTGTGTGTAGGGGGGTACTGGTGGTTGGATCCAGGGGCATTCTACCTCTGAGCTACACCCCTAGTCTCATTTATTTATTTATTTATTTATTTATTTATTTATTTATTTATTTATTTATTTATGTATTTTTGAAACAGGCTCTCACTAAATTGCAGAAGGTCTAGCTATGTTGCTGAGGCTGGCCTCAAACCTGCGATCCTCCTGTCTCAGCCTCCAGGGTACTGGGGTTACAAGTGTGCGCCACCACGCCCGGCTGGATATAGATATTTACATTTTGTGACGTGTATCACGATGTTTTCTTTCTTGCATAGTTAATTCATGTTGCTTCGATGTGTCTTCCTTTCACATTTTAAAACGATTTGGAGTCCCATAAACTGACAAATGGCATTCTGAGCAGGTAGGTTTAGCTCCTGTCCCAAGAAAGGTTGACAAGTAAAATACCATGCTGAGCCGGGCGTGGTGGCGCATGCTTGTAATCCCAGCATTTGGGAGGCTGAGACCGGAGGATCCGGGTTCGTGGCCAGCCTCAGCTACCTAGTGAGGCACTCCGCAACTTAGTGAGACTTGGTTTCAAAATAAAGAATAAAAAATAGGGCTGGGGGTGTAGCTCGGAGGTAGAATGCCCCTGAGTTCAATCCCCAGTACCGCAAAAAAAAAAAAAAAAATACCATGCTGAGCTCAGAGGACTAGAAACCTGTGTGTTCTTCCTAAAGTCCGATTCTCAGTTACTTAAAAGTTACTCAAACTTGTGGTAGCATTAGGATGATTTACATATTTTTAAAAATCTTAGTCCTCATACTTACCAAGTTTGTTTGGGCCTCATCCCACACAGAATGCCCTGTGCAGGGGGGTGGAGTCCTGGTCTGTCTCTGCCATCTCTATGTCGCCAGCACCTTGGACAGTGCCGACACTATGTCGTTACTCAATAAATATTTGTTGTATGAAAAACAAGTCTGCCAGCCATCGTTGTGCACTCCTGTAATGCTAGTGCTTGGGAGGCTGAGACAGGAGGATTACAGGTGGGAGGCCAGCCTCAGCAACATAGCAAGACCTGCTGCAGCTTAGTGAGACCCTGTTTCAAAATAAAAAGGGCTGGAAGCCGGGCATGGTGGCACATGCCTGTAATCCCATACTTGGGAGGCTGAGACAGGAGGATCACAGGTTCAAGGCCAGCCTCAGCAACTTAGCAAGACTCTTAGCAACCTAGCAAAACCCTTTTTCAAAATAAAAAATAAAAATAAAGAGGGCTGGTGGTGTAGTTTGGAGATAGAGTGCCCCTAATTTCAATCCCCAGCACCATACACACACACACACACACACACACACACACACACACTCACGCACACACACACGCACACACATCACCTTTCCTTGAACGATTATTTCTCCTTCCTGTCTGTGTTTCTGCTATCCCAGAGATAAGAGAGAGGGATGTACGGGGTGGTGGGCCAGCTTCAAGCCTTTGGGATCAGGGACTTTAGGCAAGCAGCCTCACCTCCCTGAGCACTGGGATTCCTCCTAACTTTATTTCAAAATTTATCATCCTCTTTAAAATCAGAGCAAGTGGAGCGTGGTGGTTCACAGTCATCCCAGTACTTGGGAGGCTGAGACAGGAGGATTGCAGGTTCGTGGCCAGCCTCAGCTACTTAGTGAGGCCCTCTGCAACTTAGTGAGACCCTGTTTCAAAAATAAAGAATAAAAAAATTGGGCTGGGTGTGTAGCTGGAGGTAGAATGCCCCTGGGTTCCCTCCCCAGTGCTGCAAAAATAAATAAATAAATAAATAAATAAATAAATAAATAAATAAATAAATAAATACAAAAAAGCAGAACAAACATACCGCACACAATTTAAAGAGCAATAACGGAACGAGCATCAATGGGAGGCATTCAAAGCGTCTCGGAGACCTCAGTGCACCACCTCAGGTCTCCCCCATCTTCTTCCCTCCCTCGCTGAGAAGTAGCCTCCACCCTGAACTTTTTTAAGTGCTATGGATCAAACTCAGCCTCATGCAGGCTAGGCAAGTGCTGTGCACTGAACCTGATCCCCAGGCTTCTACTCCGAATTTATGGAGGGCAATCGTCTTGCTTTTCTTTATTGTTTTATCATATATCTCTGCGTCTCTAGATAATAACTGATTCACTTTCTCTTTCTTTCCTTTTTCTAATTTTTAAATTTTTTTGGTGGGGGGGAAGACTGAGGAATTGAACCCAGGGGCATTCTACCTCCAAGCTATACCAGTCCTTTTTATTGTTATTTTGAAACAAGGTCTCACTGAGTGGCTGAGAGTCTCATTAAGTTGCTGAGCCTGACTTCCACCCTGAAATCCTCCTGTCTCAGCCTCCCAAGTACTAGGATTATAGGCATACACCCCCATATCCAGTGGCTTTTGCATTTCATATATATATATACATATATGAAAATATATATGCACATATACATACATATATATACATATATGAAAATACATATGTACTCCTCTGCGAGCTGTGTTTTGGCTCAACAGTCTGTCTTGGATGGTTTTCCATTCTGAACGATTCATCTGAACCCATTCATCTTTTTGCTGCTGATTAGTGTTTCGGTGTGCACACGTACCACTCTTTAATTACCTCTTCTGCTGCTGGTGGACCTTCGGAGTGAGTCCCAGTTATTGGCTCATGAACATGCCGTGAGCTTGGCTGTGTACATCTCTCAGAACACTGTACAGAGCATCTCTGAAGCACATACTTGGCAGGGAAAGGCCGGCTCCTGGGCTGTGTGCATCATGAACCTCACTAGATAAGTCCTCGCAGTTTCCAAAAGTGGGTCACATCCATTTATACTTCTGCCAGCACCAAGGAGGCCCGGTGTTGCTTCACCTCCTCTCCCATACTTGCAATCAGAATGGGTTTTGCAGAAGAGACGGCCCCGTGAAGTCATCGTCAGGGTCTGGCCTGCAGCCGATACCCCTGAGGCTTGGTGTGACGTTATTGCAGCTTCTTCCAAGAAAAGTACCATGATGTCTTTCTCAGTCAACATTCTTGCTGCTGTGACCCAATAAGCATGACCACACACAGCTTAGAGGAAGGAAGATTTATTTGCTCACAATTCTGGAGATTTCAGAGTTTCAGTCCACATCAGGCTGGGTCTTTGGAGGTCAGGGCATGGTGGGGGGGAGCAGAGAGAGGGAGAGAGCCAGGCTCCAGTCTCACATTGTGGAGGCTGGAAGCAAGAGGGGGGGGGAAGGGGGAGGAAGAACCTTATATAACCCACAAGGCCACACCCCCAGGGACCCCTCCTTAGCAACCAAGCCCTGCCTCCAACAATACTGCCTTGTTTCCGTGAGGGTTAGGGAGACATTCTAAACCCAAGCAATTACAATGTCCTCAACACTGTCTCCAGGGAGTGGACTTTGGCTCTGTCTCTTGCAAAGGTGCATGGCGGACATCATGACTGCTTAGAGGGCTGGCTACAGATGCTTCAGCCACCAGCCTCTTCAGAGAGCACATTTAGCTGCAGAGAGCTGCCCACAGTTAATGACTACTGGCAGCAGGGTTAGAAAGGCTGAGCCATTTGGACCCAACTTGAGAGCATGTGAAAGGCCATTTCAGCTCCAGAACTTCCCATGCAGCCAACCAAGGCTTTGAGCCTTAGTCACAGCTCCTCTTCCAGTTTATCTTGCAACCATCCGTTCCCTCCTACAGGCAGTAAGCGCACCCCCTAAAAAAACCAAAAAACAAAAAATAACCCTGCCTGCTAAACTCTGTCACAGCAGAGTCAGCTCCCCAGGGAGTCCAACTGGCAACACTCACTGAGCCCATGGACCTTGGGCATCTCATTTAATCTCTCTGTGCCTGTTTCCTTTTCTGTAACACTAACATGAGGAGTGTGCTTGCCCCAACAATGTGGGGGGAACATTAGCTGAGCTAGGGTGGGTACAGCATCTGGCCCAGTGTTTAAGTACAGTAATGTCTTGGTCAACATTCTCACTATAATCCAAAACAACCGGCCACACAACTTAGAGGAAGGAAGGTATTCTTGGAGAGTTCAGGGTTCAGCCCACGTTAGGCTAGGTCTGCGGAGATCAGGACATTGTGGCAGGGAGCAGAGAGAGGGAGAGAGCAAGGGCTCTGCTCTCAAATCATGGGGTTTGGGTCCAGAAGCAGAGAGCAAGCAGGAGGAGGAGAGGCCTTATATAATCGCCAAGGCCACACCCTCAGGGACCCCTTTGTTAGCCACCAAGCCCCACTTCCAACATTGTTTCCGTGAGGACTGGGGGGGACATTACCTATTACTCAGTCATGATTACCTATTACTGTTCCCATGGATTTTTCCAGTCCTGAACACAACGTCATGCTAGGAGGGGTTCTGCTGAATGGTAGTCACGTCTAGAAATCCTAATAATATTTGGGTGTTGCTCAAACCTGCTTGTGACCCATCTTTTCCATATGCCCTGGAGGTCCACTGCACACCCTTCTCTGTGGTTCTGTGCCCCAAAGGCAGGTCCTGAGGACTGCACAAGTTTCTCCTTCCTGTTCCAATAATGGCTACATTCTCACATCCTTTTACACCCCCAAATTTTCTATGACTATTTCTATGATTATTTCTTTGGGTTTGGTTTTGTTTGTTTGGCTTTGGTATTGGGATTAAACCCAAGGGCATCCTATCTCCGAGCTACATCCTTCAGCCCCTTTTAATTTTTTATTTTGAAATAGGGTCTCTAAGTTGCTGAGCCTGGCCTCGAACCTGAGATCCTTCTGTCTCAGCCTCCCAAGTACTGGGATCACAGGCATACACTGCCATGCCAGCACATCTCAGTCTTTATTTTTCATTTATTGTGTGGGGGGGGGCACTGGGGGTTGAACCCAGGGCATTCTACCTCCGAGCTACACCCCAGCTCTATTTTATTTTTATTTTGAAGCAGGGTCTCTCTAAGTTGATGAGAGTCTCACTACTTGCTGAGGCTGTCCTTGAACCTGTGACCCTCCTATCTCAGCCTCCCAAGTACTGGGATTACAGGCGTGCACCACGACGCCTGGCTTCAATCTTTAAATATGACAGTAGCAATGGTCTCCAAAGTCCTGGGGCTTGAGCAAGAAGGGCATGTTCCCCTCCCTCCCTGGGAAGCCTGGACCTGAGGGGTCAATCCATACTGCGATGCTAATAAGTTGCCCATATCCTGCTTCTTTCCAAGATAATTCCATTCCCAAACTCTGCTAAGGAAATGGGGGGGGGGGGAGGCAGGGGGACTGTTCTTGGCTTTGTCTACCAAGTGCTGTGAAAAATTTAGAAGTTGAAACTCAGTCAACATAAATTGTAGCTCAAATTATTTTTATAGGGCCAGCTGTTCTTTCCCCATAAATGAGGACTGGGAAGGGAGAAGGTAACGCTTAAGCCAACCTTGTTCATTTATTGCCGGCTCCATGTCAGGCAGAGCAACACCGGGGCTGCAGAGGGTTTCAAGGTAGGAGTCTGCCTTCCTATAGAGCCCCACTGAGCACCACACTGCACTGACCCCGATGGGGCATGAGGACCCCGGAACCGCCAAAGGGCGGCCAGAGAGTCCGCAGGCAAATCCCCGCCTATTTATCCTGAAGCATGACACTCATTAATCCCAGCTCAGAAGGAGCCAACCTAATCCACATCAAGAAAGGTCCCAGCCTGTTCCTTTTTCCCCTGGGGAAAACCTGTCCAAGTTCCAACTTCCTTCCTGCAAAGCGTGAAGTTGCGATGGAAACAGTCGACCCTGTTTATTTGGCTCCAGCTAGAGGAATGAGCACTGGACGAAACGCTGTGTTCCAAAATCTTTGAGAGCTGCCCAGGCCCCTGAGCCTAGAGCCCTGGCTGCTCTCGGGAGGCTGCGAGAGGCTGGGGACTCCATTTTCTTGCCTTGTCAGTAACTTTCAAAGACTTACTAGCCCAGAGAACCATTCCATCAGCAGCTCCTTGAAAATCCATCTCAAGGAAAAAAAAAAAAAAAAAAACAGAACAAGAGAACAACATCAAAATTGCTAAGAACTACCGGGTGTGGTGCTGGCCTGCTTGTCATCCCTGTACTTGGGAGGCTGAGGCAGAAGGATCACAGGTTCGAGGCCAGCCTCAGCAACTTCGTGAGATCCGTTTCAAAGTGAAAAGTAAAGAAATAAAAAGAGCCAGGCGTGGTGGTGCACGCCTGTAATCCCAGTATGGGGGAGGTGGAGACAGAAGGATCACAGGTTCCAGGACAACCTCAGCAGCTTAGTGAGGCTCTCTGCAATTTAGTGAGACCCTGTTTCCAAATAAAATCAAATAGGGTTTGGGGATGTAGCTCAGAGGTAGAAAGCCCCTGGTTTCAATCCGCAGCACCACAAAAACAAAAACAAAACAATAAATGCTGAAAGTAGCCATGGAAGGTTAGGAAAGGGGTTCAGCAATGATAGCAATAACCAAAATAACTGAGGCTCAAACAAAATGTAAGTTTCTCTCCCCTCTAATGGTCTGAGACTAGGGGACCTGGGGCTGTGGGGAGGCTCCTCAGGGTGGGAGACCCAGGCTCTTTACAGAGCATTTCTCTGTCCTTCCCAACATCTGGCTTCCCCACCCTGGGCTGGGAAGACTGCTGCCCACTCAGGAAAGGGCAGGGAAGAAGCAGAGATGGGTCTTTAGCTCATGGATAGCTCAACCAGGAAGTTGCATATCACTCCTCACATCCCATTGGACAGAATTTAGTCACATGACCAAGACTGGCTGCAAAGGAGTCTGGGAAATGTAGTCTTTCTCTGAGTGCTCATGCCCCCAGCTGCAGCTCAGGATCCTCTAGGTCTCGGAAGGTGGCTAAGCAGGCAGATTTTAAAGTCAGGCAGTCCTGGCTTGACCTCAGCTCCCTGACTTTCTTCCTATGGCCAATGGAGACTGAGACACAAAAGTCCACTGTGACCTTAGGGGTCAGAAGAGGGAACATATAAGAAGGTAAGAGAATATTAGTGGGGTTGGGGTGGAGTCTGAGCACAGAAGAGTGTGGAAGCCTGGCTAAAGTCCTTTGGGCACTAGGGAGCCATCAAAAGTTCTTGAGCAAAGCCAGGCGTGGTGGCGCACGCTTGTAATCCCAGCATTCGGGAGGCTGAGACCGGAGGATCCGGGTTCGCGGCCAGCCTCAGCTACCTAGTGAGGCACTCTGCAACTTAGTGAGACCCTGTTTCAAAATAAAGAATAAAAAATAGGTCTGGGGGTGTAGCTCGGAGGTAGAATGCCCCTGGGTTCAATCCCCAGTATTGCAAAAAAAAAAAAAAAAAAAAAAGTTCTTGAGCAGGAGAGGAAGAATATAATCCAGCCCTGATCGGAAAGGGGTGGTTTTTGCATGATGGCTGTTAGGTAAGACATTGGCCTGTGGTATGGTGTGGGGTCAGCTTTCCTCATAAAAGGCCAGAGAGTACAGGTTTTAAGCATTGCACCCCAGGGAGTTTGGGTTATAACTAACCGATTCTGCCCGTATACAGTGACAGCAGCTGAAGACAATATGCAAACAAAGGAGCATGGCATGTTCCAATAAAACTTTATTTATAAAAACAGACAGCAAGCCGGGCATGGTGGCACACACCTATAATCCCAGTACTAGGGAGGCTGAGACAGGAAGATTATCGCAGGTTCCCGCAGCCTCCGCTACATAGTGAGGCCCTCCACAACTTAGTGAGACCCTGTTTCAAAGTAAAGAATAAAAATACGGCTGGGAGTGTAGCTCGGGAATAGAATGCCCCTGGGTTCAATCCCCAGAACTGCAGAAAAAAAAAAAAAAAAAGGTATCATTCATGGTGGAGAATCCTAACTTCCCTCTACCAAGCGTTCCCCTCCACTCGCCACATATTTCTGGGGCCAGATGACACAGAAGATGCTTATGCCACGATCGGGGAGCAGTCATAATCCTAGAAGCCACCGAGACAGCCGGGCAGCAGCTTAACTACACCCAGAATAGCTGCAAACCACAGAAAAATATACCACGAAACCAAAAAACCAAAACTAAACACATTACCAGTTCAACTTCCCCCTAATAGGAACAAAAAAAAAAAAAAAAAAAGCCCAAGGCCACAACTGACAGAAGGGGAAAGTGTGATGGAGAGGAAGGGAGAGTGGGAAGAGAAACCCGCCTTTCTCCTTCCTTTGGCTAATTTTGCAAAACCTGCGGCGTGCGCATGCGCTGTGTGAGAGCCCCTCAGCCTCCCAGGTTCCCACCGCGCGGAGCAGGCGGTATGAAAGAAGCTCAAACCCAGTGCGTCTGCGCATGTCTGTAACCTCAGTACCTGGGAGGCGGAGACCAGAGGATCGCAGGTTCAAGGCCGGCCTCGGCAATTTAGCGAGGCTCTCAGCAACTTAGTGAGACCCCGTTTCAAAATAAGCCGGGCGGGGTGCTGCACGCATGCTTGTAATCCCAGCATTCGGGAGGTTGAGACCGGAGGATCCAGGTTCGCGGCCAGCCTCAGCTACCTAGTGAGACCCTTTGCAACTTAGTGAGACCCTGTTTCAAAAACAAAAATTAAAAAAAAAAAAAAAAACAGGGCTGGGGGTATAGTTCGGAGGTAGAATGCCCCTGAGTTCAATCCCCAGTACCACGAAATAAATAAATAAATAAATAAATAAATAAATAAATAAATAAATAAATAAATAAATAAATAAATAAAAAATAAAATAGGGCTGCTGTGTAGCTCAGAGGTAGAATGCCCCCTGGGCTCAATACCCAGTAAAACACACACACACACACACACACACACACACAGCTGGATTAGGAGTCCTAGCCTCCCGCAGTCCTTTCCAACAGTTCCGGGCTCCACCCTGGAAAAGCACCCGGCTCCATGGCAAGCCCTGTTTCCCCCAAGGAAATTAAATCCAAGCTGCCCACACTTTGTAATAAAGACAGGGTTATGCAAAAAAGAAAAGAAAAGTAATTCTGCTTTAGTTTCCAGGAGTCCTTGTGGGGGTAAAATATGTATATATATACGCCCATTTTTAAAGAAAAAAATTAATAAGTCCAGGAATAGAAATTTCAAAACTTATCCCTGCCAAACCTGGGCCAGGCTCAGCAAAGCCGCCCCGCCCCACCCCGAGGCGCGGAGGAAGTTTCGGGTTCCGGTTTAAATTTAGAGGCTAAATTTAGAGGCTGTCTTTTTTGGGTGAGATTTGAAAGCTGGGAGGTAGAAAGAACAGATTCTCGTTCTCGGATTAGGAGGCGTCCGCAGGGTCCGCTTCCTGGCTTCCACACACACAAGATGGATGCGTCCTTGGAAAGGTAGCGAACCGAACGCCGACCAGCGTGCTTGGAAGAGGGGCCCCCCGGAAAACGGGAAGGAAGGATCTGGCTCAAGTCCCGGAGTCGAAAAACTCCCAGGAAGAAGCACAGCTCCTCAGAACGCGTCCTTATCGGGAGCTTAGCTCGAGGTTCCCTGAAGTGTATGTCACAAAACGGGTACCTTTCCAACTGCGGTTAGAACCGCGACCCAAAGGAGGCTCAAGAAAGCAGTGCGGGATATTTTATAACAACACCGACCATTGCTCTATAAGGAAATATGTTAGAGTAAAATCTAAATTAAGCCACTTTAATAAAAAAAGAAAAAAAAAAAAGACTCCTAAATCCAGTAGCCAGAGTAGGATTAAAGTTTATTTTTCATATAAAAATGATTGAGCTGCCTCATGGCAGGCCCCGAAGCAATGGGGTCAATCCGCCACGGGCTGAAATCTCCATAGCGAGGGGCCAAAATAAACCTTTTCTCTTTGTAAGTTGATTTATCCTGGTTATTTGGTATAGTACCACCAGAAAGCTGACTAACCCAGATATACGTATACTTACGTGCAGACACACACCCAAATATACACATAAAGATAGATGATAGAGTTAAATATACTTAGATGCTATAGAGAAACATAAATAAATGTGTGTTGCAAGCGGAATACTTGAAAAACAGAAAAGTACAAATATGTAACAATTTGATACATAGCCTTCTAAGATTTTTTTCTATGGCCACATGTTTTGTACATAAATGAGATCAAATTGCGCATAATCTTTTGTAGCTGTTCTTTTCATTTTCTTATATATTACAGGTATTTTTCCATATCATTAAATATTTCTCTATCACATGATTTTAAACGACTGTCCTACATTCAGTTGCTTGACTTTAGAACACTCTACCCAAACCTCCCTTGTTATTAGAAAGATAGATTAATCTCACATCCTTACCATGGCCCACAAGGATTTGTGTTATTTATTCTCTGCCTATGCAACCATGTCCCGGAGCCTTCAACTTCTTATCTTTGAATTCCCCAAGTATTCTCAGCGGTCCCTTACCTCAGGACCTTTGCACATGCCGTTCTCATTCTTCCAGCAGATAACTCCTGACTAAATGAATAAATGAACCCGACGGACTCCAAAGCCCATGTTATTAGCCATTAAAACTTTGCAAAATAGCTAGTAAGTTCAAAGGGGAGTGAGTAGGAGCTAGAGGATGGGGGTGGGAGGGTCGGGATCTATTTAATAGATTCAGCTTCTTTCTTCCAAGTGCTTTGGGGATTCTCCCATCACAG
>PVLC010040566.1:0-13790 GCA_004027655.1 Graphiurus murinus
ACTTAACATAATGTTTTCCAGTTCCCTCCATTTCCTTGCAAATAACATGATTTTGTTCTTCTTTATGGCTGAGTAAAATTCCATTGTGTACATATCCCATAGTTTTGTAATCCATTCATCTGTTGTTGGACATCTTGGCTGGTTCCATAGTTTGGCAATTGTAAACTGTGCAGCTATAAATATAGATACACATGCGTTGTTCTGATAGTTTGGTTTCCTTTCTTTTGGGTAGATACCCAGTAGAGGGATCGCTGGATCATATGGTAGGATCATTTATCATTATTAATAAAATTAATTAGTAAAAATTAATTTTTGTGATACTGGGGGTTGAACCCAGGGGCATTCTACCCCCAAAATATGCCCCCAGACCTTTTAAATTTTTTCTTTTTTTTTGAAACAAGGTCTCACTAGGTTGCTGAGAGTCATGCTACATTGCTTAGGTTGTCCGTGAACTTGTAATCCTTCTGTCTCAGCCTCCCAAGTACTGGGATTATAGGAGTGAGCCACCATGCCTGGCTATCTAGTCTTTAACTACTTTAGCCAGGCACTGTGGCACATGCTTGTAATCCCAGTACTTGAGAGATTGAGACAGGAAAATTGCACGTTCAAGACCAGCCTCAGGAACTTAGTGAGATCCTTGCCAACTTAGAGAGACCTTGTTTCAAACTCAAAAAATGAAAAGACTAGGGGTATAGCTTGAAGTAGAACACTGCTGCGTTCAATATTAGGCATCAAAAAAAAAAAAAAGAAAGAAAGAAAGATAAATCAATCATTCCAACAAAAGCTTTCTAAAGCAGGATGTTGTGGCACACACTTGTAATTCCAGTATTTGGAAGGCTGAGACTGGAGGATCACGGGTTCAAGGCTAGCCTCAGCTACTTAATCAGGCCCTCCACAACCTGGTGAGACCTTGTTTCAAAAATAAAGAATAAAAAATAGGGCTCGGGGTGTGACTCAGAGGTAGAATGCCTCTGGGTTCAATCCTCAGCTCTGAAAAAATTAAATCATAATAATGCAATTGCTGCTACTAGGGGAAAACTAGTATTAATAATTTTCTGTAATATTGTTTTTGTAACATATCATATGTGTTTGAATATAAGTCATTACCAAATATGTGGTGATCATATGTGTCTCATTACATTAAATCAAAAGTTTTGATCAATTTGAATATTTTATGGATATAATGACCAATGTCTAGAAAAATACTACTTAACTTACAATTTAAAGGTACACTTTAAACTTATGAAAAGTACACATTGATAAATATTTATTTATTTATTATTGTAATAATTCATGCATTGTAAGCATACATCTTTGTTGGGTACAAATTGATAACCACATATGTGCACACATTTCTCATTTGACCCCTTCCCCAATTCCCACCCTGCTCCCTCCTCCTCCCTCTCTCTCAGATTCAGTTCAGTGAGTGACCTTGATATAATTGTGTAAGTACATCTTGTGCCTTAGGATGCCCCCCTCCCCATCCATCCCCTTCAGTTAAATCAACTTCTTTGCTTATCGAGGGTCTCTCCTTTTTCATCTGGAGACACTCTTATGCCCCATCTTCTCCCTAGCATCTGCATATTAGGGAGAACATGTGCTTCTTTACTCTTTGTGACTGGCTAATCTCACTTAACACAATGTTTTCCAGTTGCATCCATTTCCCTGCAAAGAACATGATTTTGTTCTTCTTTATGGCTGAGTAAAATTCCATTGTGTACATATCCCATAGTTTTGTAATCCATTCATCTGTCAATGGACATCTTGGCTGCTTCCATAGTTTGGCAATTGTGAATTGTGCAGCTAGAAACATAGATACACATGCATCAGTCTGATAGTTTGGTTTCCATTTTTGGGGTAGATACCAGAAGTGGTATTGCTGGATCATATGGTAAGTTCATTCCCATTTGTCTTAGAATCCTCCACACTGTTTTCCAAAGTGGTTGCACTAGTTTGCAATCCCACCAACAATGTATTAGGGTTCCCACTTCTCCACACCCTCGCCAACAGTTGTTCGTGTTTTTTTATGATGGCCATTCTGATTGGAGTTAGGTGAAATCTCAAGGTAGTTTTGATTTGCATCTCTCTGATTGCTAATGATGTGGAACATTTCCTTATACATTTATTGGCCATTTTTTCTTCTTTTGTGAAGTGTCTATTTAGATCCTTTGCCCATTTTTTGATTGGGTTATTTGTTTTCTTAGCTGTGATTTTATTGAATTCTTTGTATATCCTAGATATTAGACCTCTATCTGAAGAGTAACTGGCAAAGATCTTCACCCACTCTATAGGCTCTCTGTTGAGGTTCTTGATAGTTTCCTTTGCTGCACAGAAGCTCTTCAGCTTAATGAAATCCCATGTATTGATCTTCCTTTGAGTTGCTTTGAGTTTTATGGATATAATGATCAATGTCTAGAAATACTATTTAACTTACAATTTAAAGGTACACTTTAAACTTATGAAAAGTACACATTGATAAATATTTATTTTTTAACACATTTTATAAACTGGTTCAATTGAATGGTTACTGGAGTCTTCTTTACTTCTAGATTAATTTTTTATGTTACTTAATATAATTTCTGGAGACCATCATTTTTCTAAGTAGTTTTAGATGCAGTACCTTTCAAATCTCTGTCAAATATCATTGAAAACTTTATCCCAACTACATATATATATATATATATATATATATATATATATATATATATGTATTTTTTCCCCCAAGGGAGCCATTGTGTCTCCAATTTTACTATAGGTGAATATTTGTGATTTGTTCAATATAATTTCTCAATTCTAATTTTTCAGCTTGTTTTCTTAATAAATGACTACACTAATTTTTTAAATAATTTAGTTAATTATTAGTATGGCATATATTCTATAAAATGACCATTTTTCTTCCTATCCCTAAATATATGCATGTTCTTAATGAAATTATGTTGCTTCTCCCTGAAGAGGTGGAATCTATTTTTCCACTCTTTGAATTTAGACTTGGCCACATGATTTGTTTGGACCAATGTGTAATTAAGAAACTTGATTTAAGCAGAGATTGAAACCGGAGTTTGCTTTATCATTGCTCTTGGAAGCTCTGCAGCTTCCATTATGTCAACATGCCTGGACTGGCATGATGCAAGGCTTAGTAGCCTTCACCGACTCAGCTGACAGTCATGTTAACTGCCAAATACATGTGTAAAGCTGTCTACTATTTGTTGACCATAACACATGAATAAACACAGCTGAGACCACATAGACCAGAGATTAATCATCTTGTCTAAGCTTAGTCTACATCATTACTGCACATAATCTTGAGTAAATAAAATAGTACTTGTTTGAAGCTACTAATATTTGCAGTTATTTGTTACATAGCAAAACTTTATTAACTTTGAATATTATTTATTGACTTCCTTTTATGATTGATGAGAATTTGTCTCGCTTGCTAAAGATAGGAGATAGGAGTCTATCTTTCCTATAACTTCACTTAAAAATATTTATATTATATTTTTGGTTAATCCAAAGTCAACAATTGCATTATTATTATTTATTTTTTTTTTACATTAGAGCTAAACAGATTAACAAAACAATGCTTCTTTTTAAAGTTTTCCTGCAGATAATTGATATCTGTCTTTTTAAAAATGTAATAACCTTTCTTTGTGCCTTTAGTTTTTCAAAATTATCCTCTAGATCTTTCAACAAAAAATGAATATTCTTTTATTGGTGATCAAATAAGTCATACTGTAAAGCTATAGTAATCTAATAGCATGGCACTGGCATAAAAATAGATGATATATATATTCAATTTGTATTTTTAAATAAATGACTATATTAATTTTGCACCATATTATATATATGAGTGGAATAGAATGGAGAGCCCAGAAAGGAATGAACACATTTATATCAACTGATCTTTTAAAATGGTGCCAAAAACACACAATGAGTAAAGAATAGTCTCTAATAAATGTGACAGGAAAAACTGGATATCTGACTGTCTAAGAATAAAATTGAACCCTTATCTCACACTATATACAACAACCAATTCAAACGGGTTAAAGACTGGAAGATAAGACTTGAAACTAAAACTACTGGATGAGAAATACAGGAAAAAAATTACTTCTTGACATATATATTTAGATATGACCTCAAAATAAAGCATAGGTAACAACCGCCAGAATGGACCAATGAAATTCTATCAAACTAAAAAGCCTTTCCATAGCAAAGGAAACAATCAACAGAACAATATACAGAATAGAAAAAATATTTTAAAATTATACATCTTATAAAGGATTAATATACACAATTATAAGATATAGAAACAACTCAATAGCAAGGGAGTTAATTTAAAATGGGCAAAGGACTGAATAGACATTTGGCCAACAGATATATGAAAAAAAATATGCTCACTAATCATCAGAGAAACCCAAATTAAAACCATAAAAGATATTGATAGAATGAGTATTATCAATAAGACAAAAAGTAGCAATGATTGTTGAAGATACAGAGAAAATAGAACCTTTGTGCACTTTTGTTGGGAATGTAAATCAGTATAGCCATTATGGAAAAGAGGACGGGTATTCCTCAAAAAAATTAAAAATGAAACTACTGTATGGTCTGATAACCTTATTCCAAAAGAAATGAAATCAGTATTCTGAGGAATACCCCATATTCGTTGAAGCACCATTCATGAAAGCCAAGATATGGAATTAATCAGTTTTCATCAACAGATGAATGGATACAGAAAATGTGATGTGTATATTTACAATGGAATAATATTCAGTCTTTACAAAGAAGATAATCTTATCATTTGTAACAATATAAATGAGCCTGAAGGAAGTGAAATAAGCCAAGCACAGAGAGACAAATACTGCATGGTCTCACTTATATGTAAAGTCTAAAATCTCATAGAAGCAGAGAGTAGAAACATGCTTACAGGGGCTGGGAAGGAGTAAAGCAGAATGAGGAGAGATTCAAAGGGTACAAGTTTCATTTAAGATAATTAAGTTTTGGGAAACTACTGGACAGCATAGAGACTATAGTTAATAGTAATGAATTATATTGTTAAAATTTGCTAAGAGAAATCTTAACTATTTCTACCATAAGAAAGTAAGTACTTAAGATAATGGATATATTAATTACCTTGATTTAAGAACTGCAGTGTATACATATGTCAAATAATCACGTTGTACACTACAAATATATATGTATATTATGTATAATTTTTGCTTGCCAATTATTGTTCAGTAAAGTTGGAAAAATTAGGACTAAAAATGGATAGTTTATATTGGATTTATTGTTTCCTTGGTGACTTCTTCATGAAGTGTTCTTTCTCCTGCTGTCCTCTCATCCAGCAGCTCTTCAGCCTGGCAACATAACTGACATTTGGTCATTATTCAATGTTGGATACTCTGATTCTTACATCCTTATACCTATCTCTTCTTTTGTTACCTTAAACCAATTTCTCCAAGCACCTTCTGAGTGACTGTATGAGTCTCCTAATGTGCGAGTCAGATTTCGGTTACTGTAATCAATACTTGAGATAATTGACTTATAAAGAGAAATGGTTTATCGGGGTTCACACTTTGAGTGGTTGCATTGCTTCTGTGCAGGGTATCATCGGAGGGAGTGTGTGGTTGAGCAAAGACGTTTGCCTCATAGCTGGCTAGGACAGAAAAGAGAGAGAAAGAAGGGGTGGGGTTCCTGCTATACCTTTCAATGACCAGAAGACCTCCCACCTGAAGGCAGGCCCCACAGCTTAAGGGTTCTACCGCCTCCCAACAGCACCAAGCCAGGGACCAAGCCTTTCACATATGGGCCCTGGGCAGACATTCCATGTCCAAACTATAGCACCTTACTGTTCTGACTCTTGATTTCTTCACCAATGAGGTAAGAACAAGGCTTTACCATGCTTTGTGCCATAAAATCTCTTTGAAAAGGGCGATGACATAATGTCTGTGGTCGCAGTTTGCAACTTGTAAAGTTCAATAAAAAATATGTTATTATGTGAGAGAATTAGAAACCTGGACCAGGAATGAGAAGCTGTTGTACTGGATCCAAATATGACCTTATGCTTATAATCTCTCTGAAGCCCAAGTTAGACTTCTGGGTGGGGGCAGTACAGTGGAGTGAATCCAATCTGCAGACCTCAGTCTGATTCCTCTATCTGCCACTCACAGAGCTGTGTGACGCTGGGGGACCACTTTGCCTTTTTGGGCTTAGATTTGCTCATTTGTAAAATGGAGCTCTGGAGGAGAAGGGAATCTACAATATGTTCTAGTGTTAAAACTCTATAGTTCAATCTCCTTTAATTCAAAAGGAAGCAGTTTGTATTTTAGACTGGACACATGGCACAGATTTTGCCATGGTCAAGAGAAAGTTAAATGAATCCCTGACAACAAAGGTGAATACCACTCGGTGATAGAACTCTTGAGTTTAATTCTCCTCCCATGAGTCCTTGGAAATGCCGACCCCTGCACACTACTATGGGCCTGCCTTGTCATTCCTTGCCTGGCTGCCTCCTAGAAGTGATGTCTGGACACATCGGCCTCTAGATAGCAAGCCCTCGCATGTGCTGGTGCTTGGGGCCACCTGCAGCATGTCCACCCACCTCATCTCTCCACTGCCTGCACTGGAGCAGAGAAGATTAACTTTCTGAAAATGAAAAGGACAGAGAGGAGACGAGCTGCTTATCAAATATGCACATTTCAGATGGAACTTCACACTCGGTAGAAAGATGTTAGATTGCTGTTAGCTCTCTGGAGCGCTCCTGACAATGTGTTACCAGGTCATGTTTGCATGACAGAGGCAGCCCAAGCAGGAAACATTAAGTCATATGACTTCTAAGACGGAATCAATCAAGTGAGCAGTACAGCTCCTGAAAACTAATTTCACCTTCATAAGGTCTGGTTATCTGTGTGGCAGACATGAGGTTTGTCAGCCCCATTTCAGTCTGACCAGGTTCAGCGCTGCATCAGGAATTTTAATGAACCGACACTGTAATATGTATGAAAGATGACACTGAGATGAATTCATGAAAAGCCAAGTCCCCATGAAATATGAACAATAACTTGCAGACTCCTCGGCCTACTTAGCTCATTTGAAATGTCCATTTCAAAGGCCTTTGTCTTTCTGTGATTCATTTGCAAGTTTGTGCACAGATTTTCATCATATTTAACCAGTTTGAAAACCAAAGCAGCTATTTGCAATCAAACAGTTCAGTGCTCTCCGGTTGATAGGGGCAGAGCCCAGGCCAGCCAGATCTTAAATTTTCATTTGGCTATAGACATGTAGATTTCCTTGTTTGTGTGTGTGTGTGTGGGGGGGGATTTGAAAAGATGAGATTGCATATGCTGATTTGGTCATCTGCCTTCAGTGCGGTCCTATGAAAGTTATTAATATTTTGTCCTAATGACATCATCCTCTCTGGTAATACTATATATTAGCTTTCATCTTCCAAATAGCTTTGCCAGGGTCATCCGTCTTTGGAAAACTTTAAATGTGTCAGAAGATATGTGGTGTGCTAGTTGGCTCTCCATCGCTGTGACAGAATACTGGAGATAATCAGCTTATAAGGAAGAAAGGTTAGCTTTGGCTCACAATTTCACAGGTTTCTGTTTGTAGTGGCTTGGCTCCATTGCTTTGGGTCTGTGGAGAGGTGGAAAATCATGATGGTGAATATAAGGTAGAGTAAATCTTCCCACCTCATGGTGATTGATAAGCAGAGAGAGAAGAGAGAGAGCAAAAGAGGAAGGGCTAGGGTCCTAATATCCTCTTGAAGGGCATGCACCCAATGACCAACTTCCTTCCGATAGGTCCTGCCTCTTAAAGGTTTCACCACCAACCAATAGTACCTCCAAATGGGACCACACCCTCAACACGTGGGCCTTTGGGAGATATTGATGATCTGAGCCATAACCTGTTGAAGTCACAAGTACCCTCTTCAAGGTCTTGCTTGTTTGTATGTGGCACCATAATTCTTTCTCCAAATCCTTTACTCTTTTTAAGAACCCCATTTGTGCTATGGCCATGCATTTTATGCACTGATCTAGATAGCTCAGGATGCATCATATACTGCTAACCACTGTTGTCTGCTAAGGTTCTGGACCTTGTATTACCATACACATTAGCCCCACTGTTACATCAAGTGTTTTGCTTAGCAGATGCTGCTTCCTACCTTATGGACCCAGTGTCCCCACTTAGCTCAAGTGCAGGACAAATCCTTTTCTTGCATGTGTGTTTTTTTCTACATTGCAGTATTTCAAACATACAGGACACATAGAAAATAACTGTTAAAATACTCATGTGCTTTCTACTCGACTTAAATGAATTTTAGTATTCTATCTTATTAGACTTACATCTTTTATTTAAACAAACAAAAATGTCCATGGCAGTTACAGTAGAAGAGCTCAGCATTTGCTTCCATCTCTTCTTATCTCCTTCCACCAAAAAATACTATGGTAAACCTGGAAAATAGAATTCCCATGCAGGTTTCAGTTCAAATAAAATGCATATGTGATTTTTAAAACAATATTCAGTACTGTTTTCAGGTTAAGTGTTATCATTCTGGCTATATATTTCTGTAACTTGATTTGTTATTTACTTAAGATATATTCATATTATACTTATGAAAATCTATGCAGTTTTATGAAGTTTTGTTTCATTCATTTGTACTGCTGCTTTCATATGGAATATATTCACAGTATGAATATGCTATAATGATTAAATCAACCTCCTTTTGTAAAGTGATTAAGGAGTTTTAATTTCAAATATTCAATTAAAGACAGTGCTATAGAGAATCCTCATTTTTTTCTTCTCTCTCTCTCTCTCTCTCTCTCTCTCTCTCTCTCTCTCTCTCTCTCTCTCTCTTTCTCTTTCTTTTTCTTTTTGTGGTACTAGGGATTAAACCCAAGTAGAATGACCTCTGAGCTACATACCCAGCTCTATTTTATTTTTTATTTTGAAGTAGGCTCTAAGTTGCTGAGGGCCTCACTTAGTTGTGGAGGATGGCCTTGAACCTGTGATCCTCCTTTCTGAACACTGGGATTACAGGTATATGGCACCATGCCCGGCTTGTAAATACTCTTTGATATGTGTGAAAGAGTAACACAAGGGTGTGTAACTAAGATTACAAGAACCGAGTTGAATGGGATGTAAACCTTTCAACTTGATTAGATTATTCCGTAATGCACTTGCATTTTTAGATCACTTAAAGTGAATGAGAAGTCTGTTTTTCTCACCCTTACCCATACTGAGCATTTATTCAATACTTAATGGCTATTTATTGAGTTATTCAGTGAGCCAAGTACTGTTCTAGGTGTAAAGACACAGCAAGAAAAATGAAAGCTTCTTGCCTTCATGGAGGGGTTTCATCATATGTTTAAATTACTGTCATTTTTGTGCATGAAACAGTAACTCCTAGTTGTTTTAATTTGTATATCTCAGGTTAGTTTTGGGATTAAAAATGTTTTTTATAATTTTGTACACTGTGAATTGCTTATTTGTAGCTTTGATAATTTTCAAATACTGAGTAATTTTTTTAATTGGTGCATTTTAATCATACATCTTGATGAAGTTCGGGGTGGTAGAGGCATCCATGCACACAGCACTCATTGAGCCCTCGCCCAGTTCCTGCGTATACCCTCCCCTGTCCCTTCTTCCCATGCTCAGCACAGTGATTGACTTTGATAAGTTTGTGAATGTACATCATGTCCATTGAAGTGTTTCCCTCTTCCCCCCCCTCCCATCTCCCTCATTACGTCATCTTCTTCACTCATCTAAGGTTTCTCCTTCTTTGTCTGGAGTTCCTCTTATGTCCCATTTTCTCCCTAGCTTCTGCATATTAGGGAGAACATTTTGTGACTGACTAATCTCACTTAGCATAATGTTCTCCAGTTCCATCCATTTCCCTGCAAGTGATGTAATTTTGTTCGTTTTCATGGCGAGTAAAATTCCATTGTGTAACATATTCTATAGTTTAGTAATCCATTCATCTGTTGATGGACATCTTGCCTGGTTCTATAGTTTGGCAATTGTAAATTGGGCAGCTATAAACATAGATATGCATGCATTGAGTCAGCTTTCTTTATTTTGTATCCTAAATATTTGTCACTTATATACCTTGCAAATACTTGCTTCCAGTCAATAAATAACTTTAAACTTTGTGGTGTTATTGTATAGGAGAATCTATTAAAGTTTTGCTTTTTGTGCTTAAGAAAACTCTTCAAAGGAACAGCTTTTTGTATGTTATTTTTAAATTTTTATTACTGTTTTTAACCCCAATTTTGTTTCATTCTTTGCATATTATTTAGATTAGTTTTTAATTTGAATTTCCCATTTACTGAATTGAACATTCACTTTAAGCCTTTCTAATTTTTCAAATAAATGTATAAATTCCAAACTTTCTCCAGCCAATTTCTGCTTTAGTTTCATCATATAAGCTTTAGTGGTTATTTATAAATATTTGTAAATTTTTATTGTAATTTCCTCAATCATTAATGAGTCATATAGGAATCTACTTTTCATTCTAAAACATATAGAGTATTTTATTTGCATTATTTATTCTTATTTAAATTACCTTATGACTGATGACAATCTTCTCTAAGACAGCCATTCTATGAAATTTATTATACTCTCCTATGTTACCTCATAGATAATAATTTTTGGTGCTATATATGTATATGAAAACAATATATTCTTATTTATATGTCTCCTTAAGAATTCTTAGTCATTGTATAGTCTTAAACTCCCTTTATTGTATTCTCATCCATAAATAAAAGTATACCTGAGTATAAAATTCTAAGCTGTCAGATTTTTGTTTCTGCACTTAAAAGCAATTACTCCATCGATTTTAGACTCTATTATTGCTGTTAGTTTGCTATTAGTTTGTCAGTCCTCTATATGAAAGTAACTTTTTTTCCCAGCTGCTTTTAAGATTTTCTCTTTATCTTTCATATATATGATACAATACATGTAAGTATATTATTGTATTTGTCAATTTTTCTTAATTCTCAGAATGCATGCACCATTGATCTGAAAACATTTTTTTCCTCTCTAAGTCCTGTTTGTATCATTTCAATGTGGCTTCTTCATCATTTTCTTTGTATTCTTTAGCTAACATGTCTATTGGTATGCTTGAGCTACACAATTTCTTCTCCATTTTGCCTATTGTTTCAGATACTTAAAGCTTTTCTTTAAGGAGCTTTATCATTTTAGCGGCTCATTTATTTCCCCTATTATTTTGAACATACCAATCATAGTTACTATTAAGTCCTCAGGAGTCATTCTGGATTGTTTTTAGCATGGATTGTGAATGGCCTGGGTCATCTGTAATTTCTCTTAATTACTAATCATCTGGTCCTGGTTTTTTGAATGCCTAGTAACATTTTGTTATATTCTGGGTATTGTGAAAGAAAGAGTATCCACATGTCTTTCATTGTAGTGGACTTGCCTTTCCTTTATTAGGTAAATATAATTTGGGCTGATCACCTGCATTAAATCAGGGATTAATCTGGATGTGAAATAGGCTACAGTTTTGGTAAGACTCAGTTTACCTTTCCTCCTCTATTTCTAGTGCATGGTACTCCAGGGCTTCCAACTGAAAATCTGTATAAAGACCTTTAAAGAGGAGGAAGGTAGGAAAATTCAAGTCTTTCCTCAATAGGTTTTTAGTTTAGCCTTGGGCTACTGCCTCACAGGTTATTGTTTGTTTGTTTATTGTTTTTTGGTACTAGGAAGTAAACCCAGGGGCATTCTAACTCTGAGCTACACCCCCAGCCTTATTTTATGCTTTTATTTTGAAACAGAATCTTATCCAATTGCAGAGGGCTTCACTTTGTTGCTGAGACTTGATGCAAACCTGCAATCCTCCAGTCTCAGACTCCCAAGTACTAGGATTACAGGTGTGCACCACCACACCCAGCTGCCGAAGTGTTTTGAGAGAGACACTAGCCATAAATGACAGTCCTTCAGGTATTTTTGTTATAGTAATGAAACATTAATACATCTGAAGTCTGAGAAACTCTCATAATCCCTTTGTAGTATTTTTCTTCCTCTATTCACAAAGTTTTTAAATCATTATCAAATAATTATTGATACTTTTAAAATAACTTAGTAGGTGTCATGCTTCATGTTGTACTGTATTTAATCATTTAATTCCCATTTAATACTTAGAATAATTGTGAGAATTAAGTTAGTATTATTCTCGCTCTATATTTGAGGAACATTCAGTTAAATGACCTCCCTGAATTTTAGCTAGAAAGGTATAGATTAAGGATTTGAAAGGAAAAATGTCTGATTCCCAAACACATGCTCTTGACCACTAGATTAAACATTTTTTAAAAATACTATTACATCCTTGACTCTTATGTCATGTTTTTTATTATTTTATATCAAGTGTTTTTGAAAGAGTTGCTCACATTTGCTTTTTACAGTTGACTGCTGCCTCACTGCTCATGACAGGACTTCTACCCATGCCGCTTTATTCCAATAGTCTCAGCAAGGCAAGCTCACCCTTAGCCTTTTCTTTGTTTTGTATTATATTATGTTTTAAATTTTTTAATTGAACCATAATGCAGTGATGGAAAGTTGCACAAAACAAACATAAACACTAAGCTCAATAAATCATTACAAAGTAAACACCACTACACTCAAGAAATAGAGAATTTGCATCTCTTGAGAGCCTCCCCTCATCTCTCTCCAAAACTATCTTCCCCAAAGTTTTCCACATTTGTAAATGTTTTTTTTTTTCCAGTACTGGGGATTGAACCCAGGGGCATTCTACCTCTGAGCTACACCCCAGTTCTATTTTTTATTCTTTATTTTGACACAGGGTCTCACTTAGTTGAGGAGGACCTCATTAAGTAGCTGAGGCTGGCCATGAACCCAGATCCTCCTGTCTAAGTCTCCCAAGTACTGGGATTAAAAGCATGTGCCACCACACCTGGCCAGTTGTAACTTTGAATGGGATAGTTTGCCTGTTCTTGAACATCATATAAATTGGAACCAGAATCTATGAACTTTTTATTTTCTGGAATCTTTTGTTTATCAATTTGAGTAATCTTTGATATTACATACAACTACAGTTTATTTTCACATGCTTTATTATATGAATATGCACAATTTGATTATTTTAACAGCTATATTAGGATTTAACGGACATATTAGGAACCATATATGTATGAAGTATAAAATTCATTAAGTTTTAACAAATGGATAAATTTAAAAAACTATTATCACAATAAAGATAATATATTTACTATTTCCCTAAATTTCCTAATGTGCTTTTCCCACTCTTACCTTCTACTCTATTTGCCACGGCCCCCAGATAACTGGTGATCAGCTTTCTATTACTATCATTTGCATTTTCAAAAATTTTATATAAATGCAATCATATAGTATGTGCACTTTTTGTATCTGGCTTCTATCATAACATACTTAAGATTTAGTCAACAAAAGTCTATTCCTTTTCATTTTTGAGTAATATTTTACTTTATCATTATGTAAGATTTACTTTTCCACTCACCTGCTAATAGACATTTCAGTAATTTCCAGTTGTTGGTTTTTACAAGTAAAGATGTTGTAAATATTTATGTCTAAGTCTTTGTAAGGACATGAAATTTATTTTTCTTGAGGAAATACCTATGAGAAGATATATAGGGTATATTGTAAGAGTATGTTTAATTATTTAAGAAACTGCAAACTGCTTTCCAATACTTGGACAGTCAATCTTTGTTTTAGGCATTCTAATAGCTGGACACATTTAATTCTTATCAAATTTCTATAGCTGATGAATAGTTGGATTCCAA
>PVLC010040567.1:0-13327 GCA_004027655.1 Graphiurus murinus
TGTAGGGGGGTTTATATGTGGGTACTGGGGATTGAACCCAGGGCCTTGGATCTGCTAGGCAAGTGCTCTACCTCTGAGCTACCCCCAGCCCTTTGGGTACTTAGTCATGAGTGCTTCAATTGCAGGTTTGAGGACAGTCTTAGCAAATAGTGAAACTCTCATCAACCTAGTGAGACCCTGTTTCAAAATAAAAATAAAATAGGCTTGCGGTGTAGCACAGAGGTAGAATGCCCTTGGGTTGATCCCCAGAACCACATGCACACAAAAAAAGTTAAAAGTATTTAGCACAATGCTTAAATGTTGCAAATAATAATAAACCTTAGCTGTTACTGTTACTTTTCCACTCTTCCTTGTGTCCTACACGGAATTGAGAGTACTTGAGGAGGGCGGGCAGAGGGAGTGATTCCCTGGTTGGTCTCTGCCTCACTTCTGAGGTCTTCCTGCTCTCTTTGTGCCTTACAGCTCGACAGAACAATTGGCCCCCTCTTCCCTCTTTTTGCCCGGTTCAGCCCTGCTTTTTCCAGGACATCTCCATGGAGATCCCCCAAGAATTTCAGAAGACGGTATCTACTATGTACTACCTCTGGATGTGTGAGTAGTGAGACGCCTTTCTGGAGGAAATAACAAGTAGACCTCTTAAATGCCCTGGAACCCACTCACAAGAACCAGACATTTCACTTCCACATTTGAGAATAAGGGCAATTTCTTCAGGAATCTCCCTGAAATACTTTTTTTTGGGGGGGGGGGGCATTGAACCTAGGAATGTTCTACCACTGAGCTACACCTGCAGCCCTATTTTACTTATTTATTTATTTATTTATTTGGTACTGAGGATTGAACCCAGGGGCATTTTACCTCCAAGCTACACTCCTAGCGCTATTTTATTTTTTTAAATTTATTTATTATTTTGTGGTACTGAGGATTTTTTTCTCTCTCAGCTATACCCCCAGCCCTATTTTATTTTTACTTTTGAAACAGGATCTTACAAGGTTGATGAGAGTCTCACTACTTGCTGAGGCTGTCCTCAAACCTACAATCCTCCTGTGTCCACCATGCCTACTTTTTTTGGGGGGGGTGGTACTAGGGATGGAACCTAGGAGAGGGGCATTCTACCTCCAAGCTACACCTCCAGTCCTATATATATATTTTTTTTTCTTTATTTTAAAACAGAGTCTCAGCTGGGCATGGTGGCGCACACTTGTAATCCCAGCATTTGGGAGGCTGAGACTGGAGGATCTAGGTTCGCGGACAGCCTCAGCTACCTAGTGAGGCACTCCGCAACTTCGTGGGACCCTGTTTCAAAATAAAGAATAAAAAATAGGAAGCCGAGCGTGGTGGCGCACGCTTGTAATTCCAGCATTTGGGAGGCTGAGACCGGAGGATCCGGGTTCAAGGCCAGCCTCAGCTACCTAGTGAGGCACCCTGCAACTTAGTGAGACTTGGTTTCAAAATAAAGAATAAAAAATAGGGCTGGGAGTGTACCTCAGAGGTAGAATGCCCCTGAGTTCAATCCCCAGTACCGCAAAAAAACAAAACAAAAAAAATAGGGCTGAAGGTATAGCTTGGAGGTAGAATGCCCCTGAGTTCAATCCCTAATACCGCAAAAAAAAAAAAAAAAAAAACAGGATCTCACTAAGTTGTGGAGTGCCTCACTAGGTAGCTGAGGCTGGCTGTGAACCCATATCCTCCAGTCTCTGCCTCCTAAGTACTGGGATTACAAGTGTGCACCACCACGCCTGGCTCCTCACTTATTTTTATTTTGAAATGATCTCATACTAGGTTGACGAGAGTCTCACTACTTGCTGAGGCTGTCCTCAAACCTGTAGTCCTCCTGTCTCAGCCTCTCAAGTACTGAGATTACAACTGTGTACCCCCCCTCCCTGGGCTATTTTTAAATTTTGTTTTGGTACTGAGGATTGAACCCAGAGGCTTTCTACCTCCAAGCTATACCCCTAGACCTTTTTATTATTTTTTTGTCTTGAAACAGAGTCTTGCTAAGTTCCTTAGAGTCTCACTGTATTGCCCAAACTGGCCTCGAACCCATGATCCTCCTATCTCAGCCTCCTAAGTACGGGGATTACAGGTGTGCACCACCATGCTCCGCCATTCTGAGCTACTTTTTAAATCCTGTTTGGAACTTATTCATGTGTATTCAACAGCCTGCCAGCATGGGTATGTCCTCACTTTTACCCTTTTTTTGTCCCCATGTTCAAATGGAAAATTTAGAGTTAAGCCGAGCATGGTGGCTCACGCTTGTAATCCCAGCATTCGGGAGGCTGAGACCGGAGGATCCGGGTTCGAGGCCAGCCTCAGCTACCTAGTGAGGCACTCCGCAACTTAGTGAGACTCGGTTTCAAAATAAAGAATAAAAAATAGGGCTGGGGGTGTAGCTCGGAGGTAGAATGCTCCTGAGTTCAATCCCCTGTACCGCAAAAAAAAAAAAAAAGAAAAGAAAATTTAGAGTTCAAGCCCATCCTGTGTTTCCAGCATGGGCTTGAACTCTAAATTTTCCTGCCTCAACCTCAAGAATAGCTGAGGTTCCAGGCATGTACCACTGCACTCAACTATATTATTTTGTGTGTGTGTATGTGTGTGTGTGTGTTACTGGGGATGGAACCGTGGGGCCTTCTACCTCCGAGGTACCCCCCAAGACCTATTTTTTATTTGTTCTGAAACAAGGTCTCAGTTGTGGAGGGCCTTACTAAATAGCTGAGGCTGGCTGCAAACCTGTGATCCTCCTGTCTCAGCCTCCCAAGTGCTGGAATTACAAACGTGCGCCACCATACCTGGCTTATTTAGAATTCTTTTTTTTTTGCAGTACTGGGGATGGAACCCGGGGGCATTCTACCTCCAAGCTATACCCTCAGCCCTATTTTTTATTCTTTATTTTGAAACAGGGTCTCACTAAGTTGCAGAGGGCCTCACTAAGCAGCCGAGGCTGGCCTCGAACCCGGATCCTCCAGTCTCAGCCTCCCAAATGCTGGGATTACAAGTGTAATCCAACACGCCTGGCCTTATTTATAATACTTTTTTTTTTTTTGCAGTACTGGGGATTGAACTCAGGGGCATTCTACCTCCGAGCTACACCCCCAGTCCTATTTTTTTTTATTCTTTATTTTATTTTTTTATTTTTTTGCGGTACTGGGGATTGAACTCAGGGGCGTTCTACCTCCGAGCTATACCCCAGCCCTATTTTTTATTCTTTATTTTGAAACCGAGTCTCACTAAGTTGCGGAGTGCCTCACTAGGTAGCTGAGGCTGGCCTCGAACCTCTCAGCCTCCCGAATGCTGGGATTACAAGCGTGTGCCACCACACCCGGCTTTTTATTCTTTATTTTGAAACCGAGTCTCACTAAGTTTCGGAGTGCCTCACTAGGTAGCTAAGGCTGGCCGAGAACCCTGATCCTCCGGTCTCAGCCTCCCAAATGCTGGGATTACAAGCGTGCGCCACCACGCCCAGCTTTTATAATTCTTTAAAAGCCTTTGTAGCCAGGCATGGTGGTGCATGCCTGTAAACCCAGTATTTGAGAGGCTGAGATAGGAGGATCACAGGTTCATGGCCAGCCTCAGCTACTTAGTGAGGCCCTCTGCAACCTAGTGAGACCCTGTTTCAAAATCAAATAGGGCTGGGTGTGTAGCTTGGAGGTAGAATGCCCCTGGATTCAGTCCCCAGTGCCACAAAAAAGAAAGTCTTTGCAAGAGGATGATATGTGATTGGGGCCTGCTTGTCCTGTGTTCCCTATTGAATTGATTCCACGGAGGCAGGAGCTGCCTTCCTTTCCTTACTGCCATCTCTGGTGAGGGTTGTGGGTGGCTGCCTGTGACAGGGCTTCATGCGGTCCAGAAGGCCCTGCCATCCTGTCTCTGCCCCTTAGGCAGCACTCTGACTCTTCTCCTGAACTTCCTCGCCTGCCTGGCCAGCTTCTGTGTGGACACCAGCAATGGCTCTGGCTTCGGGCTTTCTCTCCTCTGGGTCCTCCTCTTCACTCCCTGCTCCTTCGTTTGCTGGTACCGCCCCATGTATAAGGCCTTCCGGTGAGTGAGGGAGAGGGTGATGGGGGACCTGGAAGGGGCCCCATATCAGCTTCTCTAGCCCCAATTCTACCCTCCCCATTTTGTTCTCTTTGCAGGAGTGACAGTTCATTCAATTTCTTCGTTTTCTTCTTCATTTTCTTCGCCCAGGACGTACTGTTTGTCCTCCAGGCCATTGGCATCCCAGGTTGGGGGTTCAGGTCTGTGAGGTTTCATTCCTCCACCCCTCCCTTCTATTCCTCTAGACCAAATCAGCATTGAGTATAGGAATAAGAGTTGTTCAGAAAAAGGGAAGTTTGCTGGGCATGGTGACACATACTTCTAATCACAGTCTTTGAGAGGCTGAGACAGGATCACAGGTTCAGGGCCAACCTCAGCAACCTAGCAAGGCCATTTCCTAATAAAAATAGGGCTGGGGGTATAGGTCAGTGGTAGAATGCCCCTGGGTTTAATCCACAGCACCACAAAAAAAGAAAAGTAAAAAAATTTTCTCCCTTGGGAGGTGCTAGTTTAACAAGGGAGAGGACATAATTAGGATAGAAAGTGCCCAGATAAAGCCGGGCATGGTGGCGCACACTTGTAATCCTAGTACTTGGGAGGCTGAGACAGGAGGATCCGAGTTCACAGCCAGCCTCAGCTACTTAGTGAGACCCTGTTTCAAAACAAAGAATAAAAAATAGGGCTGGGGATATAGCTCAAAGGTAGAATGCCTCTGGGTTCAATCCTCAGCACCACACAAAAAAAGAAAGTGCCCAGATAACTCTAGACAGGTGGAGACTCAAGGGAAGGAGTCTGGGTGTGGCAGATCTGAGAAGGCTTCTCAAGGAGGCCTGCGTGCCCTAGTTGAGGAGAGAGTAGGCCCTCGACAGAGAAGGGTCTATTGGGAGTGAGGATGCCCAGAAGAAGCTGGGAACTAGGAGCTAATGGTTTAGAGACTGGAACTAAACTGAAGGGTGGCTGTAGTGGGGATTGTGGCTTGTGGCATGCTGCCAGCCTGGCAGAGGAGTGACTGCTGCTGGAGGGATGGGGATGCCCGTGTTGGCCCCATGCTGAGTGGGGACCCGGGGACCAGGGGTGAGCAGCTCTCCTCCGCCCCGCCCCCACAGCGGCTGGATCTCGGCTCTGGTGGTGCTGAAGATCAATACCGCGGTGACCGTGCTCATGCTCCTGGTGGCCCTGCTCTTCACTGGCATCGCGGTGCTGGGAATTGTGATGCTGAAGCGGGTGAGGGGCTGGATGGAAGGTGGGGCTGGGAGGTGAGATCATGGGTCCCCGAGGGCCTCAGTGGAACATTCAGGAGGAATGGAGCAGGCCAGCGGAGGGGCGGGTTCTCCACTAATGGACCACTGGGGTGTGTGTCTGTGGGAGCTGTGTGTTGGCAGAGAGGGTCAGAGCCGGGGAGGAAGGGCGAGAGCAGCAGGCTGGGGAGCGGCGGGTGGCAGGTGGGGTGGAGCAGCAGCCGCTGCACAGCGCTGTTACACCTCTGCCTCCCTCTTGCAGATCCACTCCCTGTACCGCCGTACAGGTGCCAGCTTTCAGAAGGCCCAGCAAGAATTTGCTGCAGGTGTCTTCTCCAATCCTGCTGTGCGAACGGCAGCTGCCAACGCAGCCGCTGGGGCTGCCGAAAACGCCTTTCGGGGCCCCTGACTCCTAATTGGGAGGCCCCGGCCCTGTCACTTGAGGGAGCTAACATAGCCCTCATCCCTGAGGTCTCTGGGACTTGGGGAGACATCACTACTTGATGACTTCTACAGTGCCCCCAATTCCACGGCTATGACTGCTGAACCTGACTTGGGGGTGCTGGGAGCCCACTGTGACCCAATCACTGCTCACCCACCCCCTTCCCCCAATCAGGCCACACTACTGCCATTGATCACACACCCCAACCAACCCAGCTTCCCTCTGCTGTGCCAAGGCTGCCGCTTCCGTTATTTAAATAAAAACAAAGTGGAACTGGAACTCACATGTCTATTGGCTCAATTTTTATTGGAAATTAAGCCTTCTGAGAGAAGGCTGTGTCTGAGGGAACTGGGATGGGAGCTGACCGAGGACTCCCCAGGGATGGTGGGACCTGGCCCGAGTGTAAACTGAGAGCTGTGGGGGGCAGGGCGGGTAGCTGGTGCAGGAAGTCCACAGCTGGGCGTGGAAACGCGCAGACCAGGGAGCCGGCTCCCCATCCTTCATTAATGATGGTCAGAGATCCCACAGTCTCTGCCAGGACGCTGCAGCCCGCGAAGCTGGGCAAGCCATAACGTTGCTCGGTTAGGGTCATGGTGACCCGGACCCTCCGGAGTGCCTTCAGCTGCTCCCCGCCCCGCTCAGGGTCTCCCTCCTGGACTACAGCTCCCAGGGTGCATCGCGCCACCACGCCCCTCCCGCACCATCCATCCCCATCCTCCGCCTCCAGTGCCCGACCTGCTGCAGCCCGAGCTGGGGGAGCGGAGTGTGGTGGGGAGGGGAGCAAGACAGGCGACCCAGGAGACAGCGGCGCCGCGGCCTCTCCCCACCAAGCGGCCCCTGATCCTACCGGACACCCCGACGGCGCACGGACCGCGTCTCTAGAGTCACCCCACGTCGACCCCTCCCCTCTCCTCTGACTTCTTTCCATCCTTCTTGTCTTTACCCTTCCCACCCTCCCTGGGCGCCGGACCGCCGCCCTCTCCTCACTCTGGGACCAGCCCTTCTCGGCCCGCCTCTTCCCTAGGGAGATGCGATGAGCCGGTGCCCCCGCGTCCTTATCGCCGCCCCAGCCACGGTGCCCGTGCAGTGCCTGTGGTGGGGAGGTAGCACCCCGAAGTCCCTTCGTGACGCCCCTCCCTTGGGCCCCCCCCCAGCTGGCGTCCCTGGGCGATGCCCCAGAGGACCCAGCCAGGGGGTGGGCTCTAGAGCGAGGGGGGTGGAGAGGAGAAAGGATCGGGCCTTGGGCGCCTCTGAGATGCTCCCAAGCGCCAGCGGGGGCCGAGGGAGGTGCAGGCACCCGGGAGGCAGGCATGATGCCCTCGCCTAGTGACTCCAGCCGTTCGCTGACCAGCCGGCCCAGCACCCGGGGCCTTACTCACCTCCGCCTCCACCGACCCTGGCTGCAGGCCCTGCTCACTCTGGGGCTGGCCCAGGTGCTCCTGGGCATCCTGGTGGTAACCTTCAGCATGGTGGCCTCTTCGGTTACCACCACCGAGAGCATCAAGAGGTCCTGCCCATCTTGGGCCGGGTTCTCGGTGAGTTGGGTGCACAGTGGTTGGGTGGGGGAGACTCCTCGGCCCCACCCCTCATCACCAGCTGCAAGCCCACATCCTTGCCTCTCCTCCCTTTCCTGGTCCTCTCCCTCCTTGCAGGGCTGGGTGCATCCTGTGGCGCGGGGCTCACCCAGGTGCCTCCCCTGCCAGGCTGAGCCTGTGCTCACTCTGTCCCCAGCTGGCGTTCTCCGGGGTGGTTGGCATTGTGTCCTGGAAGCGGCCTTTCACTCTAGTGGTAGGTGCCAGGGTCCAGTGGCCACTGGGAGGCCCAGAATGGGACGAGGGGATTGCCTATGTATGCCTTTGGGAAGGGAACTGGCTCTCCAGTTGGTGTCAGACAGGTACAAAGTATCTGGAACAGGGTGGCTCCATCCATGGCAGAGGAGTACTTGTGAAAGTTCCTGACCTGAGTCGCCCCATCTTCCCCCAGATCTCCTTCTTCTCCTTGCTTTCGGTGCTCTGTGTCATGCTCAGCATGGCCGGCTCTGTTCTCTCCTGTAAGAATGGTCAGCTGGCCCGGGACTTCCGAGACTGCTCCATGGTGAGATTTGAGGAGCCAGAACTGGGAAAAAGAACTGGTTGGGGGAGGTGTGTGTGATACCTGAGTCCATCCTAACCCAAGCTGCCTCACCCGCCCTACTCCTCAGGAAGGAAAGGTCTGTGTGTGCTGCCCATCTTTTCCCCTGCTCCGGCCCTGTCCAGAGTCAGGACAGGAACTGAAAGTTGCCCCTAACTCCACCTGTGATGAAGCCCGAGGAGCCCTCAAGGTGAGCATGCACCCCACCCAATTCCCCTGCTCCCTGCTGTCCTTCCTCCTGCACCATCTTCCTGGTTCTCATCCCTGCCTCCCCTCCTGGGGTCCTCGTGGGCCCAGAATATGTGGGATTTTGTTGTTGTTGTTTTTAAATACTGGGGATCAGACCCAAGTCCTTGAGCATGCTAGGCAAATGCTCTACCACTGAGCCTGGCCCTAGGAACATGTGGGGTGGACCCCTCCCCAGGCTCTTCACTCCCCTCCTTTCCTTTCCCTTGTTCAGAACCTGCTTTTCAGCGTCTGTGGGCTCACCATTTGTGCCGCCATAATCTGTACTCTCTCTGCTATCATCTGCTGCATCCAGATCTTCTCCCTGGACCTCGTGCATACGGTGAGAGGGGAGCCAGCGCGAGGCAGGTTTGGTGGAACCACGGGTGTGTGGGATTGGGCTTGAAGGTCTTGAAGATTCAGGGTCTGACTTCTGAATACCAGGGGCTGTAGGTCACTTACTGGACATGTCTATTAGAGGATGTTTAGGAAGCCAAAGGGAGGGTGAGGAGGGCAAAAAACAAGGAGTTAAGTATGCTATGCCAGTCTGTGACCAGAAGAGGGGGCTTTGGAGAGTAGGGCTGAGCCGGGTGTGGTGGCATATGCCTGTAATCCCAGTATTTGGGAGGCTGAGATGGGAGGATCACAGGTTTGCATCCAGCCTCATCTACTTAGTGAGGCCCTCTGCGATTTAGTGAGACCCTGATTCAAAATAAAGAATAAAATATAGGGCTGAGGGTGTAGCCTGGAGGTAGAATGCTGCTGGGTTCAATCTCTAGTACTGAAAAAATAAAATAAAATAAAACTAAAATAGGGCCAGGTGTGGTGGTACACACCTGTAATTCCAGTACTTAGGAGGCTGAGACAGGAGGATCCTAGGTTTGAAGACAGCCTCAGCAATTTAGCAACACCCTGTTTCCAAATTAAAAATAAAATAGGGTTGGGGGTGTAGCTCAGAGGTAGAATTCCCGTGCATTCAATCCTCAGCACCAAAAACAAATAAATAAAAATAAAATAGTGCTCAGGGTGTAGCTCAGAGGTAAGATATGCCTGGGTTCAATCCCCAGTACCCCTCCCCCAAAATAGAGCCAGGCATAGTGGTGCATGCCTGTAATTCTAGTACTTGGGAGGCTGAGACAGGAGGATTGCAGGTTAGAGGACAGCCTCTGCAAGTAGTGAGATGCTCATCAACCTAGTGAGACCCTGTTTCAAAATAAAGACTGAAAAATAGGACTGGGGGTATAGCTCGGAGGTAGAATGCTCCTGAGTTCAATCCCCAGGACCACACAAAAAAATAATAATAGGGCTGGGGATGTAGCTCAGTGGTAAAGCGCTTGCCTAGCATTCATGAAGCCCAGGGTTCAAGCCCCAACACTGAGAAGACAATAATAATAATAATAATAATAATAATAATAATAATAATAATGCCAGGCATGGTGGCACACGATTGTAATCCCAGTAAGTACTTGGGAGGCTGAGATAGGAGCATCCAGGTTTGCTGCCAGCTTCAGCTACTTAGTGAGGCCCTCTGCAACTTAATGAGACCCTGTTTCAAAATAAAGAATAAAAAATGGGGCTGGGAGTGTAGCTCAGAGGTAGAATGCTCCTGGGTTCCTTCCCTAGTACCACAATAATAATAATAATAATAATAATAATAATAATAATAATAATAATAATGATAATAATAGAAAGAAAAAAAAAGAGGCATATTTAGATGGATAGGGCCTGCCTGAGATAGAGGCTGAGGTTTGGGGCAGGGTTAAGGAAGAACTGGTTGTAGGTAAGGGAGGGATCAGAACTGGAGCTTCTTGGAAGAGGCAGGGCCATAAAAATAATGGAGAGAAGAGAGGAGTTTGGGGGCTCAGGTGGAGCTGTGGTCTCAGAAATCAGGCTTGCTGACCTACTTGCCTCCCCCACCCCGCCTCCAGCAGCTCGCCCCTGAGCGCTCTGTCTCAGGCCCTCTGGGATCTCTGGCCTGCACATCCTCACCTCCAGCCCCTCTCCTACACACCATGCTGGACTTGGAGGAATTTGTACCGCCTGTGCCCCCACCACCCTACTATCCCCCAGAGTACACCTGCAGCTCAGAAACAGACGCACAGAGGTGAGGCCGGGTGGGGTCCTGCTGGGGGAACTGAGAAGGGGCTGAGCCTGGATTCTCGGGGAGGGATCTTCCCGGAGCAGAACTTATTTTTCTGGGTTTTGATCCTCTCCCTCCTCCTACCAGCATCACGTACAATGGTTCCATGGACAGCCCTGTGCCCCTGTATCCTACTGATTGCCCTCCTTCTTATGAGGCTGTCATGGGGTTACGAGGAGACAGCCAGGTGAGCACAGGGCTTGGTGCGGGCTGGGGAGCTGGGAGCAGAGCCCAGAGCACTGCACAAGCTGTAGTTGCTGGATGAGGATAATAATAGTTCTTGTGATGTGTAGAGTGCCTGCATATCCACGTCACCTTTGATCTTCTCTGTTGCCCAGTGAGGCGGGTGGAATAGGACTGGTTATTTCTCTATTACAGAGGTAGAAACTGAGGTCCACATAAGTTAACTGACTTGTACGAAATGACAAAGCCCATCTGGGATCTAGGTCTCCAGAGCTCCGTCCTGAGTGTGACGGGGGCCTTTTGTGACCCTTGTGTCTTCTGCAGGCCACTCTGTTCGATCCTCAGCTTCACGATGGCTCCTACATCTGTGAGCGGGTGGCCTCCATTGTAGACGGTGAGCAGAGAGTGGGGCAGGATGGGCACGGGGGCAGAAAGCGGGGAAGGCAAGGCCAATCTAATGATGTAGGGACAGATGAGGGCTCTGGCTTCCTGGAACCCTGGATCTGTCTCCTCTGAGATAAAGCTGGAGGCCCAGAGGCCTCTGAGGGGCTGGGGTTGGGGGAAGAGGAACTGCCCAGCTGGGCCTGATGACTGTGCTACCCAGCGCCCCCTGCCGCCCACAGTGTCCATGGACAGCGGGTCTCTGGTGCTGTCCGCCATCGGTGACCTCCCCGGGGGCTCTAGCCCGTCTGAGGACTCGTGCCTGCTGGAGCTGCAGGGCTCGGTGCGCTCCGTTGACTACGTGCTCTTCCGCTCCATCCAACGCAGCCGCGCCGGCTACTGCCTCAGCCTGGACTGCGGCCTGCGGGGCCCCTTCGAGGACAGCCCCCTGCCGCGGCGGCCCCCGCGGGCTGCGCGCTCCTACTCCTGCTCGGCCCCCGAGGCCCCGCCCGCCCTGGGCGCCCCCACGGCCGCCCGCAGCTGCCACCGCCTGGAGGGCTGGCCGCCCTGGGTGGGCCCCTGCTTCCCCGAACTGAGGAGGCGGGTCCCCCGGGGAGGCGCCCGGCCCGCCGCGGCCCCTTCCCCGCGGGCCCCCACCCGCCGCTTCAGCAACAGCTCAGGTTCCCTCACCCCGCCGGGGCATCGGGCCCCGCACCCGGCTCCCCCGCCACCGCTGCTGCTGCCGCGGTCCCACAGCGACCCAGGCATCACCACCTCCAGCGACACTGGTGAGCCCCCTGTCCCCAGGATCAGGATGGGGGCCAGGGCGCGTGAGACCCACCAGGGACCCCGGCTGAGGTCCAGGAGGAGAAAGAAAGGGCGACTTCACTGCTGCACTGCTTTTCTTTTCTTTGATTGAACCCAGGGATATTCTGCCTCCACTGTAGTCCCAGCCCTATTTTTTTTTTTCCCCTGCGGTACTGGGGATTGAACTCAGGAGCATTCTACCTCCGAGCTATACCCCTAGCCCTATTTTTTTTATTCTTTATTTTGAAACAGGGTCTCACTAAGTTGCGGAATGCCTCACTAGGTAGCTGAGGCTGGCCTTGAACCCAGATCCTCCGGTCTCAGCCTCCCAAAGGCTGGGATCACAAGCCTGCGCCACCACGCCTGGCTAGTCCTATTTCTTTTTATTCTTTTTTTTTTTTTTTTTTTTTTTTTTTTTTTTTTTTTGTGGTACTGGAGATGGAACCCAGGGGCATTCTACTTCCAAGCTACACCCCCAGTCCTATTTTTTTATTCTTTATTTTGAAACAGGGTCTCACTAAATTGTGGAGGGCATCACTAAGTAGCTGAGGCTGGCCTCGAACCTGGATCCGCCGGTCTCAGCCTCCCAAATGTTGGGATTACAATCATGCGCCACCATGCCCAGCTTTATTCTTTATTTTGAAAAAAGTTCTCACTAAGTTGCAGAGGGCCTCACTAAGTAGCTGAGGCTGGCCAAAAACCCGGATCCTCCGGTCTCAGCCTCCCGAATGCTGGGATTACAAGCGTGCGCCACCACGCCCCGCTCCAGCCCCTTTTTTTTGTGTGTGTGGTACTGGGGATTGATCCCAGAGGCATTCTACCTTCGAGCAACACCCCCAGCCTGATTTTATTTATTATTTGGAAACAGGGTCTCACTAGGTTGATGAGTCTCACTACTTGCTGAGGCTGTCCTCAAACCTGTGATCCTCCTATCTCAGCCTCCGAAGTACTGGGATTACAAGTGTGCGCCACCACGCCCAGCCTCCAGCCCTTTTTTAAACTTAAAAATATTTTTTTCTGCTGGGCGTAGTGGTGCATGCTTGTAATCCCAGTACTTGGGAGGCTGAGACCAGTGGATCGAAGGTTTGCAGCCAGCCTCAGCTAGTTAGTGAGGCCCTCGAACTTAGCGAGATGCTGTTTCAAAATAAAAAATAAGAATAGGACTGGGAGTCCGGCATGGTGGCGCAGGCTTGTAATCCCAGCATTTGGGAGGTTGAAACCGGAGGATCTGGGTTCGAGGCCAGCCTCAGCTACCTAGTGAGGCACTCAGCAACTTAGTGAGACCCTGTTTCAAAATAAAGAATAAAAAATAGGAGCCGGGCATGGTGGTGCACACTTGTAATTCCAGCATTTGGGAGGCTGAGACCAGAGGATCCGGGTTCTCGGCCAGCCTCAGCCTCAGCTACCTAGTGAGGCCCCCTCTGCAACTTAGTGAGACCTTGTTTCAAAATAAAGAATAGAAAATAGGACTGGGGAGCCGGGCGTGGTGGCGCACGCTTGTAATCCCAGCATTCGGGAGGCCGAGACCAGAGGATCCGGGTTCGCGGCCAGCCTCAGCTACCTAGTGAGGCACTCCGCAACTTAGTGAGACTCGGTTTCAAAATAAAGAATAAAAAATAGGGCTGGGGATGTAGCTCGGAGGTAGAATCCCCCTGAGTTCAATCCCCAGTACCACAAAAACAAAAACAAAAACAAAAACAAAAAAAAACAAAAAAAACAAAAAAAAAAAAAAAAAAAAAAAAAAAAAAA
>PVLC010040568.1:0-13543 GCA_004027655.1 Graphiurus murinus
TGGCCTTACATTGTGTTTAAATGCCCGGCCCTTTCCTAGAATCTAGTAAAAGGCCTTGCTGTGGGAACTGGAGCGTGAACTGGCAATAACTTTTTGCCTCCAGTGATTCATTTTTCTTTTCTGCACTGTTTCAGAAATAGAGGCTTTATTGAAATGTAAAGGGAGACACTAAAAGCTTAGTATTTCACTTCGCCAGCTATTGTCCACGAGCAGCAAAGAGCTATTGCTGAATTAAGATGGTTGCTCTTTACTGACAGATCTCTGAGATGACCCATTTGTCCTGTTTTTCTTTCCCTTCGAAGCATTCTGTGGTACCTATCTTCAACCTGTCTTTAGTTTTTGTGGAGTGCTCTTTCAACGACAGTGCCCATGTTTTTAGAAATTAGCACTTTCAGATTTGTGTCTGAATTGACACAGCATGAGGGGACCTGATTTAGCCTCATGTTATACTAAGCAGTTTGTAATTTTTATTCCAGAGCTTTCTTTTCAGTAAGGGGTGTGGGGCTAAAGGATCAGTGACATCTTCATTCAGTTCAACAATTCCATGCATATATTGCATCTATATATCTATCTTTTTTTTATAATGGGGATTGAACCCAGGGTCATTCTGCCTCCAAGCTACACCCCCTAGTCCTTTAAAAATTAAAAAAAATTTTTTTGAAAATTTTTTTCACTAAATTGTTGCTAAGACTGGTCTTGAACTTGAGATCCTCCTGTCTGAGCCTACCAAGTACTAGGATTACAAGCATGTTCCACTGTGCCCCACTTCTATCTTGAGTCTTTAAGAAAAAAAATTATGGTAGCAGATGTGTGCTCTGAGCAGTTGTTAATGTTGGAATATTTTATAATATTAGTTTTATCAAACAGTAACCAGTTACCCACTCACTCACAAACTCAAGCAGTTTCCATTTTCAACGTGGAAGTCGAGAGATTGTAATGTGCTTGTGTTTAAGAGGTAAGTTCTCATGTTAGTCCATTTTTGCTATGGCACTGTGGGATTCTTAGTCTATTCCATGGCAAACAGCACCTTTTTGCCAACATATATGTGTGTATGCATTCACCTTTTTACATATGTGAATGCTTTGTTGTAGGCAAAAAGAACACTATGCTGAGTGTGTCCTACTTAATTAGTTGGGGGTGAAAGAAAAGTATCAACAACAACAACAAAAAAAAAGAAAGTAAAGTATCACTTTTTAATGGCCTTCTGTATTCTTTCCAGCCCAAGCATGCTAATCATTGTATAACAAGTGAATGTTCAAATACCTACATTAACTTCCATTAATTCTTTTCTTTTCTCTTTTTCCTTTTCTTTTTTTAAAAATTTTTTTGGTACTAGCTCTGAGCTTGACCTCCAGCCCTATCTATCTATCTATCTATCTATCTATCTATCTATCTATCTATCTATCATCTTTTTGTGCTGGGGATTGAGCCCAGGGTCATTCTACCTCTGAGGTATACCCCCAGCTGTATTTTATTTTTTATTTGGAAGCAAGGTCTCCCCAAGTTGCTGAGAATGTTGTTAAATTTCTGAGGCTGGCTTTGAACCTGCAATCTTCCTGTCTCAGCCTCCCAACTACTAAGATTTCAGGCATGTGCCACTACACTCATCTTATTTTTTATTTTGAAACAGGGTCTCCTTTAGTTGTGAAGGATCTCTCTGCCGAGTCTGGCCTTGAGCCTGTGCTCCTCCTACCTCAGCCTCCCAACTGTTGGAATTATAGGCATTTACCATCATGCTCAACTCCCTTACCTTTCTTTAAAGACCACCCCCCCCCCCAGTACTGGGGATTTAACCCAGGGGTATTCTGCCTCTGAGCTGCAGCCCCTAGTCCTATTTTTTATTCTTTATTCTTGAACTAGGGTCTCACTATGTTGTGGAGGACCTCACTAAGTAGCTGAGGCTGGCCTTGAATCCGGATCCTCTGGTCTCAAACTCCCAAGTACTGGGATTACAAGCATATGCTACCACGCCCAGCTTCTTTAAAGCTTTGATTTAGGATTTATTTCAGCAAGTTTTGAAATTATAAAACTTCAACCCCTCCCCACCATTAATGGTTAAAAGTGGACCTGAAGTGCCATTCTCAGACTGATTTGCATCTGTTTTGAGTGACTGTTTGCTTTACACAAGGGAAAGTGACTTGTGGGGTCAAATACTCAGCTGACTTTTTTTTACCCTCAGTTTTGTAACCCGCATCTGGAAAACAATGATCAATTTTAGGTTAGTTATTCTTCCTATCACCTGAGGGAAAAGATCATTATCAGGAACCAGTGCTTTAAATTAGCTTCTTTCAATGTTAATTCTCAGTTGCTTTTCTCAAAAGTGGAAGAACAAGCCCTATCCTCATGAAGGCCACTATAAAGTTTATTCGAGATAGTGGGTAAAACCTTTAAAAATTAGACAAGAGAAAATGCATTAGTCTAGGATCATTTACCAGTGTCTCAGTAACCAAAAGTTGAAATTTGTTTTGTCTACTCACTTATTGCATATGAATGGTTAATCCAAGAGGCTTGTCTTTTTACCAAATGGATCACCCATAATTTTTTTTATGTACCATATTATGAGGTTAAACATACTCCATTCTAGCTGCTACGGTAGATGAACAACATGTTTTTGAAACTATTACGATCTTGATTACAGTCATTTAAGCATCAAATATACCATATTTAGATTCAAGTGTCCTAATTTGTGTTATCATCATGTAAAACTTGGAGTGCCTTGGCTAAATAAGAAAAATTAATGTGTCATGTGTCTGTTAAAAGATTAAATCTGATAATTGTTCTGAATATTTTTGAGAGAAGATTCTGTTTCTGTCTCTGATGTGTGTATGTACACACACAATTTTAAGAAAAACGGTGTATGTCATCATTATCAGTCTTTCTCTAATGTTTGTATAAAAGGAAAATGGGATTCTCATATGCTGAATATGTTTCCTACTCATAAGTAGGAACTGTTGGTTGTATTTTTGAAGTCTCAAATGACTCAGTCTTCATCTCTATTTTACTCTCATTCTAGTATTGCTCACGTTGGCTGAGCATGTTAAAGCTTGACATCATGATTTAGTCATTCTGATTTTGCAATAATTCAAAGAGGAGAGGAAGCATTGTGGCAGAATCCTGCCAGTTTTCTTAAGATCTGACACACCCAACCTAATTTACAGTATTGTTCTAAAGATGCTCACACACACACATTTATATACACAACTGAGACATCTGAGGGATTTGACTGCCTCTTGTTCCTTTCCTGTCTCCTCCCTTTGTTTCCAGATGGCTGTCCAAAGTTCTAAATTTGTACCTTGCATGACCTTTAGTCTGGAGAAAGGCAAATCTCTTCTGAGCATAAATATTCAGGCCATTGAAGTAGACCTTTTGTGATTTGTTCTAAATAAATTCGAGTCTTTGGATGTCCTTCTGAGGTTTAAATAGCATACAGGCCTTTCTTGGGATTATGACAAATTTTGAAGATGAATTGTCGAGACAATGCTGGTTATGCTCCATGATAATTTGAGTCCTAAAGTGGGAGCTAATACAGGATGTCTCTGCTGAGCTCTGGCTTGGAAAGAAGTTTTCAAGTTATATAGCAAGCCATGACCTGGATGATGGAGTTAGGCAGAGTTGGGTTTGAGTTCAGCCTCAGCTGTGTACCAGCAGAGCTGATCTCAACAGGGTTCATGTTAAATGAGGTCTATGATTGGGATGGTTTATAAAATCATTATATATTATTTTATATTATTTCCTAATCCTGGGCCTTATTAATGGGATGCCACTTAGTTTTCTGTCATAAGAGCTTATTCTTAAATCTCTGTATCCAGGGATTGAATGTACTGCAACTAATGAAGGAAAGGGAAGTTTTGTGCCACTGGAGAATCAGAAAATGAATCATGAGAGTAATTTGATTAGCAGCTTAGTCATTACTGTGTACTTCATTGCCTACGTGTTTTTCACCTATTACAATATAACATTACAGAGAATGTGAGTTACCTTAAAGAAGTGGCGTGTCCTTGTTTGTGGCAGCTCATTTTACAGAAGTCATATAGGTTATCATATACTCACAGATCAAAATACTTAACAGTAGATGAAAAAAATTGATGTAATTCTGAAGGATAGAAAGTAAACCCAGCCCTGCTTCCTTTCCCACCTCCAGGCTCAGTTTGAGAATGGGAGATCTTATTTTTGTGCAGTGAGTCAACTCTTAATGTATCATAGTGAGGATATTGAGGGTGATCCATCCATGAAGTATAGTGTTCCTGGGCCCAAAGCTTGGTTAAGCGATGACAGGAGAAAGTAGGGTCGCAAGTTCAAGGTCAACCTGGGCAACTTAGCAAGATCATGTCTCAAAATAAAACATGAAGCTGAGGTGTGGTGGCACATGCCAGTAATCCCAGTACTTGGGAGGCTGAGATAGGAAGATTACAGGTTTGAGGCCAGCCTCAGCAACTTTGTAGCAACCCTATTTCAAAATACAAAATGGGGTGAGGGATGTAGCTTGGAGATAGAACATCCCTGGGTTCAATCTCTCAAAAAAAAGAGAGTAAAAAAAAAAAAAAAATGGAGAAAGTAAATGGGTGGCAAGGAGAACATTGCCTGGGGGTGCTTGTGGAAAACTTGTCACCACATTAGGTTGGCTGTGACTGTTTACTTAAGTGAGCTGTGATCATAGCCTGCTGGATGCAACAGTGCCAGCATCTCCTTTCCTCTCATGACTGTTTTCTTCTAGTCTTTCCCCCACACTTGGCTCCACCCTTCTAAAGAAAAGGCTCTGTAGACAGCAGTGGGAGAAAATTAGTCTGATGTAGTCCCAAGAAAATTTGTGTCCCACCCTGCTCTTCCCTAGCTCTGAAAAATCTCAAATGCAAGGCTAAACAATGAATTATTACTAACATGATAGAGGAAACTGGTACTATTAATGTCATGTAAGGAGAAAGCCCATTTTGAGTGGAAACAGAAGGACATTTATGAAGGCAAGTTGGCTGGCTATGGCAAAACTGAGTAGTAGGAAATTTAACTATAATTATTCCATTGAATTTTTTTTAGGACTCTTGAAAGTGTTGGAAGTTGGCTAGTAATTAGCATCATAGTCATTTACAAAATACAATCAAACCTAGAACACCAAGGAAGGGAGTCAGAGATAGAAACTTTGTGCAGTCTGTATTCTGTAGCAGGAAAGTATGCACTGTGAATTTCCACATGAGATCAGGCCCATCTCAAGTTTACAAATGTCAGGGGCATGGGTGGATGAAGGCATTAGGATTGTACACACTCTGGTGCCTCTTTGAAATACGCCTGTTTGGGGTTCATGTTTCTAGTTGCAGCTAAGTCTGAATTTGAGATTTTAATCCTTTTGAACCAAACTAGGTATATTATACGAATTAGACATCTGATCTCATACATTTTATCTGGTACGCAGAAACTCCAGTGCTTCTGCATAATCTGGGTCTCGGCTGGCCTTTAATTCTAGTTTCTGTGTGATGATTAGGGTGCACTATGGTGAGGGCAGGGGACTGCAGCTTTGGGGTCTTTCCCCAAAATGGAGCAGCCCTGCAGAACTCAGCAGTGGTTTTACCAACTAAACTACCTTCTACTTGCTCTAGTGGGCTGGGAGTGCCTTTTAGGGGGCTGGGTTTTTGTTTTGTTTTGTTTTGCTACTGGCCATAATTAGGTAGGTAGGCTTAGTTCTTTTCATTATTCATGCCATTTTGGGAAAGCATAAGCTGCTTATTCAGAGTTCCAGGGCCTGGACTTCAGTGGGAATTCTTGGGCCAGCCCAGCTGCAGGATTAACATTAATGTGATACTAATCCCTGGGACAGCCCCTTGGAGCAGTGTACCCGAATGTTTGCTTTGCATATCCAGGACCCATAAACACATGCTCAGCAATGTCCAATGGGCTTGGGTGCTCACTACTATCTAGATTGCACATTTCATGGCCAAGGAGCTTTGGAGCATTTCTGAAAATCTTGAGTAGACAATGAGATTCAGAGACATTTAATGCAACTAGGATCATATGGTCCAGATTTCTTTACTCAGATACCTGTACATATATGTACACTCCTCACCTTTGTCTTTCTCACACATGTGTTTAAGGTAAATGGGATGAGCTGTATCCAAGACTCTTGGGACTTAAGTTCTGTACACATTTATAGTAATTAGACTCAGGTGTTCTTTTGGTTATACTGTGGTAACTTTTTCTATCCTGCCACTTGTACTTAGGATTTGTCATCACAAATACCTCAATCTTATTACTGGAGAGATGGTTTTCTGTACAGTTAGTGGGATATATAGCAATATTAGGCAGAACCACAGGGGGATCAAATATAAGTGGCTAAAAACCCCCTATCGACCGATGGCACATTATACTTCAGTATCAGTATTAAAAAGAGATGAAGAACTTTCTAGAGTATCCCACTTGAATATAGCGATTCTAGCATTTTTATTTTGCTCAAAGTGGAACTGGGAGATATATAACTAGTTGACTTATCAGGGAATGAGATAGAAAAATAGTTTAACAAGTTAAATTGATGATTATGTCCACACTAAGTTGCTGTGATGGTCTAGCATTTTATTGTATGATATTTTCCTTTTCTTTCTGGTGCTGGGGATTGGACCTAGGGACATTCTACCTCTGAGCTACACCCACAGCCCTTTTTATGTTTTTGTTTTGAAACAGGGTCTTGGTAGGTTGCTGAGAGTCTCAATACATTGCTTGAGGCTGTCCTTGAACCTGTAATCCTCTTGTCTTAGTCTCCCAAGTACTGGGATTAAAGGCCTGTGCCACCATGCCTGAGTTGGAGGAACCCTGATTATGCCTTTTTAGGAATATGCCAGGGTGCAGAGACCAGAAGAGACTATCACTCAAGTGCTTTCTTGACCTAGAGTGACCATTGTTCAGAGCCTCAAGATTGTTCCCTCCGTGTCCTGTTTACTCTTCCCTGAAGGGTCAGGTACTCTAGGGTGTGTACAGAAAATGTCAACCCTGCTACCAGAAGATCTGCTTGCTCTTTTTTGCTTATTTCTCACTGAAGATTCCTTAGACTGGCCAAATTTCAGTCCCATGCTTGATAAATCCAGACCTCTCCCAACTGTAGATTTTAATACAAAAGTTAGAAGCTAAATGGAATCTGCTATAACATCTCAAAATTTCAGTGGCCTGCTGTGAATCTTGCTCACATAGTAGCTCAAGTAGATGTTTTTGGTAGGTGAGCCGGTCACTGTTTTTTTCTCTTTGTGTCTTGCAGGGGCTGAATAGTCCCCCAAAGTTAGCTAGCATATAGGAAAAAGAGGACGAAAATACTTCACTTCTTTGCCACATTTGGCTAGAGATGATGTACATCATTTTCCCTGGTATTCCAGTATCCTACTTACATGCAACAAACCTAGGAAATCGAGTCCTTGGTGGAAAGCCACTTTCCAGCAACAAACTTATTTTGAAGAAAAGCTAAGGATTTTGGTGAATAGTCAGCTTCCTTTACCCACAATGTTTATATATTCCAAGAATCTAGATTGGATGGTGGTTTAGTCAGCTTGGCTGCCACAACAAAAGCACCATAGACTGGGTGGTCTAAATAACAAACATTTCTCTCCCCATGTTCTAGAGGCCAGGATGTCCAAGATCAAGGCACCTGCAGATTCAGTGTCTAGGGAAGCACCCTTCCTCATTTGTAGTCTGCTGTCTTCTCAGTGTCTCCTTACCTGTGGAGGGAGACAGCTCTGGCTACTTTATTCTCACTGTAAGAGAACTAATACCACTTGTGAAGGACTCTGCCTTCATAGCCTAATTATTTCCAAAAGGCCCCATCTCAAAATACTATCACATTGGAGATTTCGGCTGAAATGTGAATCTGCGGGGGCGAAAGGGAAGAGGACACAACTGTGCATTCAGAAGCAGATGGTACTTGGGTAGTGTGGGATGAGGCGTTGGACTTGTCACTGTGTATCTGACATGGAGCAAGTTATTACTCTCTTTGAGTGTATGTCTCCACCTGTCATGCCTGTTTGCAATAAGATGTCAAGACAAAACGGGAGAGAACATCTAAGAGTATATCGAGGAGAGAAACTTAGAGTAGTTGCAAAGCAGTAACAGAATAATAACACATTTTTTTCTGCAGTGAAAAAGATGCTCTAGTCCAGTAATAATAGTACTGACTTCTGGAAGCCATTTGTGACAAATTGCTGGACTGATTTAATGCTGCTTTTTTGGAAACAGGTCTTGATTATATTCTGTTTTAAACAGTCTGCCAGTTACCAGTTTGCCTGAAGCTGACTGTGTTTGTACCTCCAGTGACTCCCAGCTAGGGTACCATGGTCCCTTGAAAAGAGTTCAGGATTCAAACAGAAACAAAAGTGACACAGTAGTCCCCTCCTGGATGTTTTTCAAGCGCATCCTACAAGAATTATGTACTTAGTCTGACTATTACTGCCTTTTGGCTGTTCCTGAGGTGTATTTACTAAATGAGGCCAGTTGGAAGCAGTTTCCTCAGTTTTGTATGTCTGACATCTGTCATCAAAGGCATTAGGATGTATGGGGGAGGGAAGATAGAACCTCTGTGCAATGTGTACTTGAAGTGTTTGCCTTTAATTTGGCCATGATAAATAAACAGACATGGAAACTTCGTTACGTGTTCTCATGTTAAGAAAAGGAAAATTTGGATAAAAAGTGGGGACTGTGTTCAAATGAGCCCCGCACATGCATTAGGGAAGGTAAGAAGGCTGGTTCAACAGTGGGCTTAGAGAGCAGAGAAGTGGTATCATGCATTGTGAACCTATGCGCCTTCTAGGGACAGTTGTTCCAGAATTGAAAGTAGGTGGTCAGCTTCTCCTTGTGCTAAAAGTAAAAGGACCATAAACTCAGATGCACCCACAGGCCATGTATATAACCCCAAGTGGGTGATACAAGTTCTAAGTTAAAATGGGCAGATCGAGTTCCTAGAGGAAGGGGGAGAAAGTAGATCCTGAAGCTTCCTACAGGAGTATAGTGTTGTTAGCTCTTCAAATTTTTAAAGGGAAAACTGTAAATATGGATTTGGAGGGAGTATATATAACTTTTAATGTTAACTCAATTTTTTTGTGAAATCATGGGAATCAGTGAAAAATTGCTTGCTGGTTTTCTTTGTAGACCTGGGAGCCACCTGTCTGTGGCCTCTATGTTAGTGAATGCTGTGTGTGTGTGTGTGTGTGTGTGTGTGTGTGTGTGTGTGTGTGTGTGTTACTGGGATTGAACATTCTACCTCTGAGCTAGGCTCCCAGCCCTTTTTATTTTTTGTTTCAAAATAGGATGTTGCTAGCCGGGCGTGGTGGCGCACGCTTGTAATCCCAGCTTTCAGGAGGCTGAGTCCGGAGGATCCGGGTTCGTGGCCAGCTTCAGCTACCTAGTGAGGCACTCCGCAACGTAGTGAGACCCGGTTTCAAACTAAAGAATAAAAAATAGGGCTGGGGGTATAGCTTGGAGGTAGAATGCCCCTGAGTGCAGTCCCCAGTACTGCCAAAAAACCCCCCAAAAAACAAAATAGGATGTTGCTAAGTTGGTGAGGCTGGCCTTGAACCTGTGATGCTCCTGGTTTATCCTCCTAAGTACTGGGATTATAGACATGGGCCACCATGCCCTGGTTGCCAGTGCCATTTTGAATATCTTACAAAGCTATAGTGGGTAGATGGAGAAACTGATGCTATTTGATGCTCTTTCAAACTGAAATTTTATTTATTTTATAGAAATGCCATAAACATCAGTTGCCCACAGTTAAGTTTCCAGTACAGGAGATTAGAAAATCAACAAAGATGGTTTATTTGGGACTGAAAGCTTAGCCAATTTTCAAATCTCTTAAGTTACTGAAGAGAAAATTTAAAAAAAAAATCATCAGATTCTTGGCAGGCCTAAAAATGAAAGAACTTAAGTTTAATTTTGTATGTGTATGTTGTCCTAATTTAAGTGAGAGTTTAATGAACTTATCTTTCTTGGAGGTTTGACTTTAAAGGAAAAAGTTCCTTTGTATTAAAAAACAAAAAGATAACATATCAAGCTGTACCACTCCTGGGTATCTTTCCAAAGGAATGGAAATCAGAGAACTACATATACATATCCATGTTTATAGCAGCACAATTCACAATAGCCAAATTATGGAACTAACCTAGGTGTCCATCGACAGAATTACAAAATTATGGGATATACACACAATGGAATTCTACTCAGCAATAAAGAAGAACAAAAGTATGTAATTTTCAGGAAAATGGAAGGACCTGGAGAACATCATGTTAAATGAGGTTAGCCAGTCACAAAAAGTGAAGGGTCATTGTTTTCTCTAATATGCACAAGCTAGGAAGTTATTGGGATACCAGAGAGACTCCACATAATGGAAGAGAAACCTCAGTGGAGCCAGGAAGGTGGTCTAGGGGAAGGGGAGGGGGAAGAATGAGGATCATTGAACGAATTAGTACCATTGACTATTTGTACATATGCGAAAATACCAATGTCAATCTCAGTACTCTGTATTGGAGAAAGGAGAGAGGGAGAGGGGTAGGGGGGCACCAAGTGCTGTGTACACGTATGTCACTGTCAACATGATTTACATTATGATGTGAGACTATATATATGAAAAGATAACACATAGTACATGGAAAGATGAAATGCAATCCAAGAGAGAAACCATGTTAATAGTGTTACATGTCTATTTAAAAACTGCTAGTTTAGCTGGGCATGGTGGTGCATGCTTGCAATTCCAATACTTGGGAGGCTGAGACAGGAGGCTCTCAGGTTCAAGGCTAGCTTTAGCAATGTGGTGAGGTCCTCTGCAATTGAGTGAGATTCTTTCAGAATAAAAAATGGAATAGGGCTGGGGGTATATCACAGAGGTAGAATGCCCCTAGGTTCCATCCCCAGTGCCATAAAGTGTGTGTGTGTGTGTGGGGGGGGAGAACAGAGATTGGGTAGTAACTTGGAGGAAGAACACTTCTGGGTTCAATCCCCAGTACAACAAAACAAGACTGCTAGTTTACATTTTAAAAAAGCTAGAAGAAAGGACTTTGAATGTTTTCATCTTGAAGAAATGATGTGTGTTCAAGGAGATTAGGTATACTTACTCTGACTTAAACATTATACCATGTACACATGTATCAAAACACTACTTCGTACCCCATAAATACATAAAAATTTTATGTGTAAATTAAAAAAAAAACTGTACTAGTTAGATGATTGAAAAAATTGACAAACTTAAATCCTGAAAACAAGTCATCAACTGAATGCATGCTGTGTTAGGTTTTATCTTTCCCAAGAAAAGACTAGTCATGTGTGCATTTTGTTTATTAAACCAAACCACACTTTATTTTCTCACTTTTACATAATAAGCATGCAGGAATTTAAAAAGTTTAAAAAAAAATTTTAAGGTGTTCTGAAACCTGCAAATGACCTTTTTAAGTCTCCCCCCCTTCTGAAGCTTCATCAATAAATTGGGAACAGTTTTCCTGCCTCACAGATTGTTCCTTAGCACTAAATGAGTAGCCATATAATCCCAGGTAAGTAATAGAGACTCATTCCTTTCCCCATTTTCTTTGGGGTTAAAGGTGTCAGGGCACTGATGACTACCAAGGAATCTACCATACTGATCCTAGCTGGGGAACCACTATGTCTTGGGCCATTTTTCTTTTGGGATCTTTTAAAATATACTTTTATTGGTACATTATAGTCTTATAGTCTCACATCATAATGTAGCAAATAGTGGTGGTCTTGTTTAAGTTATTTTGCTGTCCTGTGCCATGATGATGGTCCTTAGGGAGCATTTAACTTATCCTAAACTATCAGCTACAGGCAGATAGCAGGTGCTTACAGTGAATTAACATTAATACCTTTTAAAGTCACATTTGTAGAACTGGACAGAAAGGTCAGTGTTTTTACTACTTGTAGAAAGCTGGTAATGAGCTTTCATATACTGCCAAGTGGACCTCTCTATTGCCAACATCTAACGATAAGCCAAAAATCAGAAGTAGAGTGGATAAGACCCTTGGATCAGCTATCCTGAAACCAATGGTAAGAGTTGGGGCTTTGTTGCAAATTGATCTGGTATTCAAGCAGCTGTCAGTGATGAATTTGCTTGCTCACTGGAAGACATGGAAAAGAAGACAATTTGATAAATTGGTATGCTGTGATTTTATGCTTGCCAGAAAGCCAAAATCTTAGAATTGTCAGTTTGGTCAGAAATACTAACATGTCCTTCCTCTTGACAAACACATTGCTGATAAGGACATTGTGTGGCTATGTTTGGGTCAGGAATTCTTTGCTTTGCCTTAGAGTAAAAACAATGTTTTCTTGGAACATAAAGTTGAAGATATCTTCACAAGATTCAACTCCTGTGGCATCCTTTAGTTTTGGAAGCCATATGTATCCACAATTTGCAACAGTGACTAACTTTGTGGTTAAAAACAAACAAGCAAAAAGAATAAGTTGTTACTGATAGAGAAATGAAGAACACATTCTTGTATGTACTGTGAGTTCTCCTACAAGAGTCCACATGCAGAAAACAGATGGAAGTTGACAGTCTTTTTCTTCCAAGGGTTTTCATTAGCCCTTCCACACCAAGATGAGGGGAAACTTTGTTGGAAATGAAAAGAGTGCTACTATTAAAACATTGTTCAATTCTCATTTAAACCTGAAATATAAATCTTGTCAGCCTATGTGATGTGGCTAAAAAGTGGACCTCCGCAAAGTGGTGGGAATCAAAGAAAAACTGCCTTGACCTTGCCACTTTCAAGAGGGAGGCATAGGGAAGCAAGGTTCTCTCTGACTTTTTGGATGCCTGGTTTCTGGAGTCTTCGTCAGCAACATTGACCGACTGCACGGTGTATGCAAGAGCACTAAGTGAGACCATAGGTAATGAGATTGTAGAGCTGAAATTGGCTTTGCCATTTTATTCAACTTACTTATTTGGGAAAGAGGCAATTGAGAAGAGAGGCAAGTTTGTCTTTGAGAAAGTTAAAACTGGAACAGATACAAATGTCTTTATATGTCTCCTTGAATTTTATGATATAGTGAGTACTATTTGCATAAACATACTAGACATTTAAGTACTAGAAATCTGTACAATGACAAGAGTTTACTAGATTGTACTGGTATATTTTCTAGGGAGAGTTGTTATTTGAACTAATTTTAGTTAAAGGTGAAGGTCAGTGGAGTTAAAGTAGATGAGAACTGACTGCCATATAAAACTTTAAAGGAAGTGTATAACTTTATAGGATCAGATATTGAGAATGTAACTTCTACCCGGGCATGGTGGTGCACACTTGTAATCCCAGCATTTGGGAGGCTGAGACCGGAGGATCCGGGTCTGCAGCCAGCCTCAGCTACCTAGTGAGGCACTCCACAACTTAGTGAGACGTTGTTTCAAAATAAAGAATAAAAAATAGGGCTGGGGGTGTAGCTCCGAGAATGCCCCTGAGTTCAATCCCCGGTACTGCAGAAAACAACAACAACAACAACAACAACAACAAAAATAAATAAAAAAAAAAAGAGAGAGAGAGAGAATGTAACTTCTTACCACTCAAAAGTGGCAGCTAGAGAATTTTGT
>PVLC010040570.1:0-13787 GCA_004027655.1 Graphiurus murinus
TTCTACCTCTGAGCTATACCCTCAGCCCAATTTTTTTTTTTTTTCTGCGGTACTGGGGATTTGAACTCAGTGGCATTCTACCTCCGAGCTATACCCCCAGCCCTATTTTTTTATTCTTTATTTTGAAACCGAGTCTCACTAAGTTGCGGAGTGCCTCACTAGGTAGCTGAGGCTGGCCGTGAACCCGTATCCTCCGGTCTCAGCCTCCCGAATGCTGGGATTACAAGCGTGCGCCACCACGCTTGGCTCTCAGCCCTATTTTTTATTCTTTATTTTGAAACAGGGTCTTGCTAAGTTGCAGAGAGCCTCACTAGGTAGCTGAGGCTGGCTGCGAACCCAGATCCTCTGGTCTCAGCCTCCCAAATGCTGGGATTACAAGTGTGCACCACCACATCTGACTCTATTTTTTATTCTTTATTTTGAAACAGGGTCTCACTAAGTTGTGGAGTGCCTCGCTAAGTAGCCGAGGCTGGCCGCAAACCTGGATCCTCTGGTCTTAGCCTCCCAAATGCGGGGATTACAAGCGTGCGCCACCACGACTGGCTAGTTTTCTTGATGTGACCTAAACTAGTTTGGAAGAAAAACTTGTCCTAAATTTGCTGATTTGAGGTTTTTTTTATCCTATCTCATTTAATGTTAATATTCCTAAATTTTACTGTAAATATGATTATAGGGTGCTGACTCATAATCATGGAAAGTTACATAACACACACACACACATATATGTAACTATATGTACTACATCACAATACCAAAATTGATAAATTATGGATTTAGAAAGATTCCTTGCTTCACATGTTTCACTAGAATTAGTAAAATTGGTAAGGGAAAATTCTGTGTCCCAGGAATGTAACATCCTATGTGTAATAATTTGCTCTACCAGAAATTAAAATCATGAGATTAATTTTCTGTGGAGCAACAATACTATTCAAGCCATTAAAAGAACTTCAAGCCAGATGTGGTGGGGCATGCTTGTAATCCCAGTACTTGGAAGGCTGAGACAGGAAGATCGCAGGTTTGTGGCCAGCCTCAGCTACTTAGTGAGGCCCTCCTCAACTCATTGAGACCCTGTTTCAAAATAAGGAATAAAAGAATCGGGCTGGAGATAGAGCTCAGAGGTAGAATGCCCCTGGGTTCAATCCCCAGTACCTCAGAAAAAAAAAAACCTTCAAACATGTAGCTTTACAAAGCTTGTAGTTATGTGAATTCTATTTGAAATGTGTAATACTCCAATATCCCAGTAGTTTCTGTGCAAGCGATTTGAGCTCCAGGATTTGATCATCAGGATAAGGGTTTTAAAAAATCAAATAACCTTCTGAATTTTGATCATTCCGTTAAATTTCTAGAAAGTTTAGAAATTGCTTAGATAATACTTTTTTGGTTTGTTTTTCAAAACTTCTTTATAGGAGCCGGGCGTGGTGGCGCACGCTTGTAATCCCAGCATTCAGGAGGCTGAGACTGGAGGATCCGGGTTCGAGGCCAGCCTCAGCTACCTAGTGAGGCACTCCGCAACTTAGTGAGACTCGGTTTCAAAATAAAGAGTAAAAAATAGGGCTGGGGGTATAGCTCGGAGGTAGAATGCCCCTGAGTTCAATCCCCGGTACCGCAAAAAAACAAAACAAAACAAAAAAAAAACCAAACTTGTTTATAGGATATGTGTGCTGTAGTATGTGAGCTCTGAAAATACCCTTTTTTGGTGCTACAGATTGACAGCAAGAACTTGGCATGTACTCTGAACTATACCCTCAAGCCTCTAACACTGTATTTTGAGATAGGATTTTGATAAGTTCTTCAGACTCCTTGAACTTGGAGACTGTCTGCCTCAGTCTCCCAAGTCACTAGAGTTATAGGCATGTGCCACCATGCCTGGCCTGGCAGAATATCATGACAAATATTTTAATAATATCAGTATCTTAAGGTTAATGTAGTGGCCCCCTAATTGTGGAAAATTTTTGCATGACTTTTTAAAAATGCCCTACGATTGCATGGAGCCATGGCACACCCCTATATCCCAGCTATTTGGGATTACAAGTTCAAGGCCAGCCTGGGCAACTTAGACCTGTCTCAAAATGTGACGGGGCTAGGAATATAGTTCAGTGGTAAAGAAAAAGGCTAAAAATTTCTTAAGGACCTTATGCTGGAGTAGGTTTTCCCAGTCAGCTAGTTTTCAGTCTATTTTTTAGCTATAGCTTGTTTGTTTGTTTTTTGTTCCTAGGAATTGAACCTAGGGCATTTTACCTCTGAGCCACACCCTCAGCCCTATTTTATTTTTTACTTTGAAACAGTGTCTCACTAGGTTGCTAAAAGTCTTACTACTTGTGAAGGCTGGTCTTAAACACTCTGATCCTCCTGTCTCAGCCTCCCAAGTACTGGATTATAGGCATGTACCACCACACCCGGCTCTATACCCAGTTAGTTAGTTAGTTAGTTAGTTAGTTTATTTATTTATTGTGGTACTGGGGGTGTAACCCAGGGGCATTCTACTTCCAAACTACACCTTCAGCCCTATTTTCTTCCTTTATTTTGAATCAGGGTCTTAGATGAGTTGCAGATGACCTCACTAAGTACCTAAAGCTGGCTTTGATCCTGCTATTCTCTTGTCTCAGCCTCCCAAGTACTGGGATTACAATCCTGCACCACCATGCCCGGCTTTATATCCATTTTTCAAAGTGTGTATATACATATTTTAACACTACTAGGGAATGAACTCGGGGTCTCTCACATGCCAGGCAAGTGCTTTACCACTGAGCTACATCCCCAGCACTTTTTACTTTGTTTTGAGACACAGGGTCTTGCTAAGTTTCCCAGGCAGTTCTCCAAATTGTGATCCTCCTGCCTTGGCCTACCAGGTTAGCATACATGTGTGGCCATCACACCTGGCCTTAAGGTATATTTTTACATTTGTGTACCCTGCTGCGTGCATTGGGTATAACAAGCCTATAATCCCAGTACTTGGGAGGCAGAGAAGGAAGATTGCAAGTCAAGGCCAGTGTGCACTTTAACTTAGCAAGTCCATTTGTCAAAAATTTTAAAAACAGTACTGAGGGGGCTCCTGAGTTCAATTTCTAGTAAAACAAAAATAAATAATGTATGTGTGTCTCTTTGGTATACATAAAGTAATATTTAATGGTGCCTTTCTGCTTGTGTAAAGAAGTAAAAGACTCTACAAGTACAGTGTGAATAAGTAGTACGTTAATAGGTAAGCAAGGTTTTGGGTATTTGGTATTGTTGTTTTAGGTAAAGTTAAGATTTGTTTCTAGGAGGACCAGAAAGATTAGAAAGCTGTAAAATTGTACAGGTATTTGAATACCCGTAAAATTGGTCTATACCAATTTTGTATAAAATTGTAAATTTTGTATAAAATTGGTATAGACCAATTTTACGGGTATTCAAATGGTTCTTGTATTTATTACAAATTGTTGAGCTGAGGGAATTAATAGTGACAAGATTTTTTTTTTTTTTCATCAGTATACACCCAAGCTGGTTTTTTTTTTTTTTTTTTTTTTTTTTTTGCGGTACTGGGGATTGAACTCAGGGCGTTCTACCTCCGAGCTATACCCCCAGCCCTAATTTTTATTCTTTATTTTGAAACCGAGTCTCACTAAGTTGCGGAGTGCCTCACTAGGTAGCTGAGGCTGGCCACAAACCCGGATCCTCCGGTCTCAGTCTCCCGAATGCTGGGATTACAAGCGTGCGCCAGCACGCCCGGCTCCCAACCTGGTTTTTGTTTCAGAGTTTTTCAGTTTAGGGTTTCCTCTACTCCTCCTCCTATGCTCCCCCCTCCAAAAAAAAATTGGGACGCTTTTTGAGGCTAAGTGTGGTGTGATGAGAAAGGTTTGTAAACTGAATTCTAGGTAAATTTGGTAGGCTGCTGTTTTAGGTTGGCCATTGTAAGCCTAAGGAGACTCCTCCAGTGAACTATTCATATATTAGTTAGGTCCAGGAAACACAGATACCTATTTTATCCTTCACGTCCTTTCCAGGGTTATACATGCCCACTTAAATCAAACAGCTTGTTACATGCTAACCAAAGCAGAGTTTATGTATCCATAAGCAGAGTTTATGTATCTCTTTCCTGTATTCAGTATTCTTCACTGTATGCCTTGAATAGGAAATGTTTGTATAGCATATTGACAACGATTAGGCTCATCAGGTTCAACCTGCCCATGCTCTACCTAGCCACTAATGATATTTGAAATAACCTATTATCTGACTGTCTTGCAGCAGGAATCAAAACAGACTCTTATGAAATATTCTCTAAAATCTTTTTTTTTTTTTTTTGCAGTACTGGGGATTGAACTCGGGCATTCTACCTCCGAGCTATACCCCCAGCCCTATTCTTTATTTTTTTATTTTGAAACGGTCTCACTAAGTTGCGGAATGCCTCACTAGGTAGCTGAGGCTAGCTGCAAACCCGGATCCTCCAGTCTAAGCCTCCCAAATGCTGGGATTACAAGCATGCGCCACCACGCCCAGTTCTCTAAAATCTTTTTGCCTTATTTTATGTAAGCACATATTTCAGGTCTCTATTTAGTACTTATTTGCTATGGAGGGTTTTTTTTTGCGCCTTTTAGGGTTTTTTTGTGCCTTTTGTTCATTTACTGTCTAGCTTTGTCAGTTTGTGAATCGATCTTTGCTACCTTGAACAGGGTTACTTTTGGGGACAGTAATGGATTCTTTTTGTTTTTAAATATGTGAAGCATGTGGACCTGATCTCTAGAGGTCCATAAATTTATCCTCTAGAACTGCTTTCTTGAACAATAGCTACTAGACATGGTAGTACACGCCTGTAATCCCTGTACTTGGGAGGCTGAGATGGGATCGCAGGTTCGAGGACAGCCTCCTCAGCAAGTAGTGAGATTCTGATCAACCTATCGAGACTCTGTTTCCAAATAAGAAATAAAATCAGGCTGGTAGGGGTGTAGCTTGAAGGTAGAATACCTCTGGGCTCATCCCCAGTTACAACACACACACAAAAAAATTTATAAAAGTTGCTGAGGCTGACTGTGAACTTGTGATCCTCCTGTCTCAGGCTCCCAAGTACTGGGATTACTGGGGAGAGCCACCATGCCTGGCCTGAACATTTTTAATCTACTTCTTGCTCTTTACTGAAAAGATCCTCTGACATCCAATTTGCAGAGAGCTGTTTAAATAAGAATAGTTTATCATGTAAGCCCAGCTTAATGGACTGGCATATCCTGCTATGTTCAACATGGAAACTATAACAATCCCCAAATCAATAATCCTGAAAGTAAGATATTTTCTTCTTTATATTCATGATGAACTCATAGATTATAAGTAAAAAAGCAAGTAAACTAGTGAATTAAAAGACTTGAGCTCCAGGTACAGTATGCATGCCTGTAATCCCAGTACTTGGGATCCTGAGACAGGATTGTGGGTTCAAGGCCAGCCAAAGCAATTTAGCAACAGCCTATTTCAAAATTAAAAACTAAAAAAATAGGGCTGGGGGTTTAGCTCAGAGGTAGAATGTCCCTGGTAACACACACACACACACACACACACACACACACACACACACACACACACACATATGCTAGGATGTAGCTCAGATGTAGAATGCCCTTGGGTTTAATTCCCAGTGTACTCCCCACCCCCAAAAAAGACCTAAACCATTTGCCATTCACTATGTAGCAGTTCCTCTTGGTTCATATATGCCCTAGACTCTAGTATCTATACCTACTCAAACTAGTGGTCAATAGGATAAGGTATCTTGTATTAGAATGTAAAGTAGCGTCTTGCTCAATACTATTTAGGATCACATAGAAGAATAAAACTGTCAAATAAGGAAGTCTAAAACATAGTGGAGAGGAGATGCACACACCACTTGGGGAAAGGGCCTCTGAGGTATGAATCTTGGATCTTTTTTGCAGTACTGGGGATTGAACTCAGGGGCATTCTACCTCCGAGCTACATCCCCAACCCCCTATTTTTTATTCTTTATTTTGAAACCGAGTCTCACTAAGTTGCGGAGGGCCTCACTAGGTAGCTGAGGCTGGCCGCTAACCCGGATCCTCCGGTCTCAGCCTCCCGAATGCTGGGATTACAAGCGTGCGCCACCACGCCCGGCTTGAATCTTGGATCTTAATTGCCTGCTTAACTTGGTCTTTGCTGCAATAATTGTATTGCACATAATTTTTATATATAATAACTTCTATGGGGGGGTAGGGTCAGCCAGGCAGGAAGATCTGCCTTAAGGCAACCAGAACAGTAAGTGATTTAAGGGATTATTCTTGTGCTGCATTGAAACCAGAAAAGCTAGAAAACTTGAAATTATATGGTTATGTACTTCCAGATGTATTACAAGTTACCTTTATGTTATCACATCTTAATTATCAAGGGATGTAAGTATTTTTCTTGAGTGCAGGTACATACATGCTTTCTCTAGGAAAAAAATATTGTCTTGTCAAAATAGTCAAGACTTTTTTTTTTTTTGCAATACTGGGGATTGAACTCAGGGGCATTCTACCTCTGAGCTATACCCCCAACCTTATTTTTTATTTATATTTGAAATAGGGTCTCACTAAGTTGCAGAGTGCCTCACTAGGTAGCTTGAGGATGGCCTCGAACCCGAATCCTCTGGTCTCAGCTTCTCAAATGCTGGGATTACAAGCGTGTGCCACCACGCCCAGCAAGACTTTTTTTTTTTTTTTTTTTTTTTTGCGGTACTGGGGATTGAACTCAGGGGCATTCTACCTCCGAGCTATACCCCTAGCCCTATTTTTTATTCTTTATTTTGAAACCGAGTCTCACTAAGTTGCGGAGTGCCTCACTAGGTAGCTGAGGCTGGCTGCGAACCGGGATCCTCTGGTCTCAGCCTCCCGAATGCTGGGATTACAAGCGTGCGCCACCACGCCTGGCTTAAGACATTTTTCAAGGGAGCCTAATCATGTCCATTCCACATGCAAGAGTAACATTGTTGTGAAAATCCTGTATTTCATGTTCTCATTAAGATACACTTGAATATTGTAAAATATTTCAAATTTATTTTGAAATTAATTTGGCTCATTTTCTTTAATGTCTCCTCTCCCCTTAATATCTTTTGTTCATTCTTGTTCTTCTTTTTTTTGAAAAGTATATTCAGAATTCGTTAGTATTCTTTCTCTAGGCATACTCAATTTGTTTCAAACTCATCACCTGAAAAATAAGTTTGCATTAATAGTAATTTCTGACTTTCCAATTACTGCCAATTGAAGCAAGCCCCATCCTGGTTACACTGAGTACTCCTTGTAGACCATTGTTTTTACTCATCACTTGTTTTTGTCCAGTATGGCACAAGTAGTTTATATGATCTTATGGCAATTACACAGATTTTTGGAACTTTTCAGTACGTAGTTTTCTGGAACTTTTTTTAGTGATTCAGACTTGATTTGGCCTCACATCTATAGTGCCAAAGTCATCCTTTAGAAGCTTCTTCTAGTGCTCTTTTGGTCATTTACTTCTAAAGGTATTCTGTGTGGTAAGTAACATTTCTGTTGAAGGTAGAATGTCGAAGGTGCTTTGCCTTTCTTTTTTTTTAAAGCTGAGTGCTGAGTCATCAAATGCTTATGTAAAGATAAGGGTAGAAATGCCCTTAGGCATTATAGTAGTGTAAATTGCAAAATATCTTTTTAAGTTTTCATTTTTAATGAGTAAAAAGTCCTGTTAGAAAAGTGGTTGATGTATTAAGGTTGGGTTTCCTACTTAGGTGTCATTGAAACAGTACTCTCAACCTTTCAGCTCTCCCTGTTCTACTTCCAGGGAGGTCTTCACTTCAGAAATCCAAGACTCATATTCATCCAGCTTGGTGTCAAGTGGGCTGTTGCTGCCAGAATTATCTTGTGATTATTTGAGAGATGTATCAGTTTCTTCTGAAGTACAATCAACTGTAGAAGCCTTTGTAGCAGGTGTGTAACAAGGCAAGTGCCCAGCTGCTGCAGCCACTCCTCTTGGAGCTACCCTCACAGTGAACATGAGGACTCAACGCCTCATGGAAGGCTCCAGGGAGCAGTGTGTGGTTCTTGGGAGCCTTTTGTTTCTTTTGGCAGCTCTTCATGGAAAATGTATTATCAAAAAACACCACTATAAAGGTGTAAATAAGAGTGTTTTATATATTTTTCCAGCTATGAGTTCAAGAGGAAATTATGTAACAAAAGTAGTATTGTGATTATAGCAACTACAGTGTCAAGTAATCCGAGCTTTCTCAACCATATATTAATAAGGTTTAGTTGTGAAAATAGCTTTAAAGTGCTGTGAGAGCTGAGTGTGGTGGTGCACACCTGTAATTCCTATACTTGGAAGGCTGAGACAGGAGGATCGCAGGCTTGAGGACAGCCTCAGCAAGTAGTGAGACCCTGTTCCCAAGTAAGAAATAAAATCCAGCTGGGGGAATAACTTGAAGGTAGAATACTTCTGGGTTCAATCCCCAGTACCACAAAAGAAAAAAATGCTGTGAGGAGAAAACACTTTTTAGTAATTGTTGGTACTGATAAATACCCCAGTTTTTATAAAAATTAATTTTCTATTTGAAAGCATTTTGGTAGAGTAGATTTTTATTTATTTTTTTTTTGTGGTACCGAGGATTGAACTCAGGGGCATTTTACCTCCGAGCTATACCCCCAGCCCTGTTTTTTATTCTTTATTTTGAAACAGGGTCTCACTAAGTTGTGGAGTGCCTCACTAAGTAGCTGAGGCTGGCCATGAACCCAGATCCTCTGGTCTCAGCCTCCCAAATGCTGGGATTACAGGCATGCGCCACTATGCCCAGCTGATAGAGCAGAAGACTAGTATACAGGGATCCATAATGTGTTGGAACCAGAAAACCAGTCCTGCTTCTGATTCATAAAGCAGAAAAAGTATTTATGTCTTTTAGAAATTATTACTACCTGGAATTGATGGGAGGTTTGATCTAATACCTTGGTTTGAGTCTGCATTCTGAGTAGAAAGTATGGAAAAGGTCCTGGGAAAGAGTCACTGTGGAATCTGGCATACAGTATAAAATGCAGCTCCCTGCAACATATGCATAACTATTTATTTTCATGTTGGTTCCCTAGAACATACTATGTCTCAGTTTTAAACATTATTGTTTCCAACTAACTTTAAAACTTCTTAAAAACATTTTTGCAAAAGTACCTACCTTAGGGCTTTAAGGCAAAAATGTCAACATAAATCTTTTTGTATGTGATAGTGAAGCTGTAAAGTATTTTTGTTCACATTAAGAAAATTGCAGCCAGGCGTGGTGGCGCATGCTTTGTAATCCCAGAATTTGGGAGGCTGAGACTGGAGGATCTGGGTTTGCGGCCAGCCTCAGCTACCTAGTGAGGCACTCCACAATTTAGTGAGACCCTGTTTCCAAATAAAGAAGAAAAAATAGGGCTGGGGGTATAGCTCGGAGGTAGAATGCCCCTGAGTTCAATTTCTAGTACCACAAAAAAAAAAAAAAAAAAAAAGAAAAGAAAAGAAAATTGCAGCCGGGCATGGTGGCATACTTGGGAGGCTGAGACAGTAGGATTGCAGGTTCACAGCCAGCCTCAGCAACCTTGTGAGGCCCTCTGCGACTTAGTGAGACCCTGTTTCAAAATAAAAAAATAAAATCGGGCTGGGGGTGTAGCTTGGAGGTAGAATGCCCCTGAGTTTAATCCTCAGTACCGCAAAAAAAAAAAAAAAAAAAAATAATAATAATAAATAAATAAATTGCAAAAACTTCTAGAGTTCTAGAAACTACTTTTTAGGGCTTCTTCAGCAAGTTAGGGGTATATAATGTTGGAGGTAGGAGAGACTGCCTTGACCCTGATTAATCCCTTTTTTTGTGGTTGGAATTATCTGGCTTTCAAGTGATAGACATCCATTCATTTGAGTTTACCTCCAAATGTCCTAGCCTGTCTCCTAGCTGGGCATGGTACTTGTTTGGGAGGCTGAGACTGGAGGATCCAGGTTGGCAGCCAGCCTTAGCTATTTAGGGAGCTCTCCGCAACTTAGTGAGATTCTATTTCAAAATAAATATTAAAAAATAGGGCTGGGGGTATAGCTCAGAAGTAGAATGCCCCTAGGTTCCATCACCAGTACTGCAAAAAAAAAAAAAACTCTTGAAGATATTTGTGTTTTGTAGGTTTGTAGGTTTGTTTGCAGAGTTATGTCTGAGACTAAGACTAGCTTTTTTTTTTTTTTTTTTTTTTGCGGTACTGGGGATTGAACTCAGGGGCATTCTACCTCCGAGCTATATACCCCCAGCCCTATTTTTTTTATTCTTTATTTTGAAACAGGGTCTCACTAAGTTGCGGAGTGCCTCACTAGGTAGCTGAGGCTGGCCGCGAACCCGGATCCTCAGGTCTCAGCCTCCCAAATGCTGGGATTACAAGCGTGCGCCACCACGCCCGGCCTGAGACTAGCTTTTAGTTGGTAATAGTAGCTGATAGTTGAGCTTAGCATTTGCATGTAGGTTACTTGCTTGTCATTGTAGGTTCCTTTTAAGAATGTGGAAGATGGGCCCCCCCCTTACCCTACCTCCACTCAAAAGTGTAAGAACTCCCCAGTTTGGCTGAGGATAGCTTAATGGTAGAGCACATAAACACATGCAAGTCTCTATCTTTGATCCCATCAACAACATATAAAACACATAGAATGCTCCAGTATTATAGTTGTGAAGTGCTTTGTTCATTTGTTCCCAGGCCCCTACTCTGGGCTAGGAATTTGTGGGAATCCCAGATATAAAGGTAAACCCTACCAGAGCTTTATAAGTATGTTGTAATCAACTACTTTAATGTTAATTCTTAATATAATTAAGGATATTCAGTAATGTTGAGTGTACTTACTATGTCTGTTTTAGTGACTTCAGGTGTGTTATAATCCTTATCAGGTACTGCCAATGTAACAAATGATTTTTATTTCATTTTTCTAATAGTCCCTTTGTTTAATAACCCTGCAGTTACTTATGAAGTGATAGTTCCCTTTCAAAGATGAATAGCCACTCCACAAGCATTCTTTTTCTTTATAGCTAGGGCATGTGTTCTAATTTTATTCTTACTGATAGTGTTTTTATGTTAATAAGACTATCATTTATCATCGGTTTAGGTTTGGCGTTCAGTTAATATTTAACTACTAGGCATCTACAAGTCTTAGATCTTTGGTTTCCTGGGTTGGGCTGGGTTGGGTTCTGGTGTGAAAGGAGCATAGAGAACTTACTCTGTGGTAGTGGTGGTAACAGTTACGTACATTGTCAAGATGGATGCATATTACTGCATGTGAATTAAGGTGGATGGAAAAACTGTTAAATTTGGGGTCTACATATTTGAGAATCAGACAAGTTTCATGGAAAATAGCAAGATTAAAATGGAAAATAAGAGTCATGGGTCTGGGGGTATAATTCAGTGCTTAACTTGTGTGAAGTCCTGGGTTCAATCCCTAGCACCAAAGAAAAATAGTTGTATGAAGAAAGGTAAAAGTTGTAAGTAGGCACAATAGGGTGTTTTTACACTATGGAGAATAAACTTGAGGGTTTTTTTTGTTGTTGTTTGTAAACAAAACTATAGGAGTTTATGTCCTAAAAGGTTAATTAATTATGGGGAGGGTGGTAAAGTTGTATTAAACTGAGAGCTGTATTGAATTTCCAAAAAAAGAACTTTACATTTTATAGGGGTGAATTACTGGGAGACAGTTTTTGCATTTTGTTATAAACGTGTGTGTGTGTGTGTGTGTGTGTGTGTGTGTGTGTGTGTGTGTTTACTGGAGATTGAACCCAGGGGCATTCTACCAAGCTACACCCCCAGTCCTATTTTTTTATTCTTTATTTTGAAACAGAGTTGCACTAACTTGCAGAGGGCCTCATTAGGTAGCTGAGGCTATCCTCGAACCTGCGGTCCTCCCGTCTCAGCCTCTTAAGTACTGGAATTACAAGCATGCGCCATCACACCTGGCTGGTCACCTTCAGTTTTTAACTTAGCCTAGCATGCTGTAAACATGTTTGCTATTAGATTTAAGCTAGCTCAGCAGGCAGAGTTGAACTGACTAGATTCTGTAGTTTGAAAGTACTTGGGAAAAATGTCTTTATCCCTATGATTATACTCCTAGAAAAAGCGCTGAAGAATGTGGGCATTTCAGCAGGTAAGACTGAATCCAGTGGTTCTGTTTTTCTAAGTACCAAGGAGGAATGTTATAGGAATTTGGGGTTATCGCCTCCTTCTTTAAAGCTAGACTCTGGGCTAGGAATGTAGATCCTTGTTGGAGTGCTTGCCCAGAGGGCATGAGGTGCTGGGTTTGATCCCCAGCACTACAAACAACCAAAAACAAAACTAGACTGTATTTGGCCACAGGTGCCAGTAGTGGTCCACAATCAATAACCCAAAGTTCCCAAGTAAATCATATTAGTAGAATATATTAAAGAAACTCATGAACTGAGATATTTTATTCAGGCTAAAAATCTTTATACATACTTTTTCATCCAGTTAATAGAGTAAATGAAAGCTAGTGGTTAAGACAATTAGTGAAGCCAAACTTAACATGATATTCCTTACTCTTTGTTGTTTACCTTGGCATTTGTCTTTGAATGATTGGGCTTTTTTTTCTATCATTCTTACTGTCTGGTTGAATATTCCCCTAAAATTAATGTTCTAGCTGGAGTTGCATTGCTTAAAATACCAGTTCTAGGCTGTGATTTGACTTTACTACATTTAAGTACTGGGTCTCATTCAGATATACGTAAATTAACTTGGATCAAATAAAAATAACCTCCGCTTTTTAGTCAGCACAACATGAAAGCGATTTGATGAACTGAATGTAGTTGGCGCCTTGGAAATGAAGCTGTTAGTATTTTATTTTTTTATTTTTTTGCGGTACTGGGGATTGAACTCGGGCATTCTACCTCTGAGCTATACCCCCGCCCTATTTTTTTTTTTATTCTTTATTTTGAAACAGGGTCTCACTAAGTTGCGGAGTGCCTCACTAGGTAGCTGACGCTGGTCTCGAACCCGGATCCCTGTCTCAGCCTCCCAAATGCTGGGATTACAAGCGTGCGCCACCACGCCTGGCTGCTGTTAGTATTTTAAAAGTTAAAACTAAGAATTGTTTGTATTTCATGAAATTTGACTAATACTGCATCTTGTTGAGCAGATTATTTTGCTGCAGCCAAAAAGCTACCACTGTTTGAGAACCATTGAAATGGGTTGTACTTTCAGGATGAGGGTCATCACCCAGGGTGAACTCTTAGCATGGGGATGGCAGGAGGAAGCAAGGACACAGGAAGGGCTGTGTAGGTTTTAAAATAGATTTCCAAGACAGTTGGTGTATGTTCATTACTAATGTACAACCAGAAATGAGTATCAGTGAGTAGTATTCTGTCTTGAGGACTTGTTTTATCTTGTTTTTGTTAAAAGAAAGTATTCCCTAAGGTAACTTAAAATTCAGTAAAGAAGATAAACCTATTATGTCAGGTCTTGCTGCCCCAAAGGAGAATGGATGACCTTGGGGGAAGAGACAGTCTTGATTGATGGGAAGGAGGATTTAGCCTGAAACTGTGTGTGTCCATCCATCTCCCACTGAGGATTGAACCTCTGAGATATACCCCCAGCCCTGTTCTATTTTTATTGGGATTATAGGCATGGTGGCACATGCCTGTAATCCTAGTACTTGGGAGGCAGAGACAGGAGGATCGCAGGTTTGAGGACAGCCTCACCAACTTAGACTCTCAGCAACCTAGCAAAACCTTGTTTCAAAATAAAAAAAGGGGATGTGGTCTAGCTCAGAGATAGAATACCTTTCGTTTCATTTCCCAGTAACACCCCGTCGCGCCCCCCCCC
>PVLC010040571.1:0-13922 GCA_004027655.1 Graphiurus murinus
TTGTTTGTATTCTTCATGATTGCCATTCTAGCTTGAGTTAGATGGAATCTCAGTGTCATTCTGATTTGCATTTCCCTAACTGATTGCTAAAGATGCTGAACATTTTTTCATATATTTATTGACCTTTTGTATTTCTTCTTTTGAGAAGTGTCTATTCAGATCCATTGCCCATTTTATTGGGTTCTTAGTATTGAGTTTTTAAAATTCTTTATTTCTAGTATGAACGCAGAGCCTGCCTCTTGGGAATTACTCAATAAGACTTTTTCACAGAAGGAAAGAAGGGAGGGAAAGAGGAAGGAAAGAAGGAAGGAAGAAAGAAGGAAGGAAGGAAGGAAGGAAGGAAGGAAGGAAGGAAGGAAGGAAGGAAGGAAGGAGAATTAGCTGCTACATTTTATTTGGGAGGTCAGAATTTCCTTTGGATTCTTTTGTGACCAGGGAAGTTTTTATTTCCCTCTTTCTAGAAAGAGATTCTTCATGCTTGGAGTCGAAAATGAAAATGTAATGTCCCATTGGGCAGAAATGTGGACCACTTCTCTCTCCACATCATTAAACATCTCTGTGGAAGAAATATATGGGGCATTTCAATTTTACCAGTCCAAACCCAGTTCCATGTAGACTGAGATACCTAAAACAAAAGAAGTAGCTTTTTGGCAAACTGTGAGCTACATAATTAGCAGGGTCTCCTAGACATTTTATTTTCTTGCAATTTCCATGAGCGTCTCAACTCTCAGGTGTCTGCCAAAAAAAGTGATTACTCCTCAAATAATTGCTTTTGCCAAATTGAGCAAAGCACTGTGATTTAAGATAAGAATAAAATAAGTCTTCTTTCCTGAAGATATTGATAGCCTAGTTAAAAAAAAATAACAGATGATATTGGCTAGGTTCAAAAAAGATAATTAGCACTAAAATAAATAATCACTAAAGATAGTAGATAAAAGTCACTAGATAAGCATGATTGATTTTTAAAGTCTTTTTCAATTTGATGCTCTTGTTAATTTGGATCAAAATTAATTCATATACCCTACATAATCCGAGTTGCCACAAACATGCTTCTTGGATTTTTTTCTATTAAAGTGGTCTCCTATACACCTCCATGGACATGGAGGTATTTCAAACTACATGAAGCACTGAATACAAAAAAAAAGTTTCTTCTTTACATGCACCATCATATTCAATTCTAAAGGATATTACTAAAGGGATGGTTCTTAAACAGGAGAGAAAACAAGAACAAGAGAAATATGTATTCATTAGATATATGACAGTACCTAGACACAGGGAGGTGCTCAAAAGGTATATATTTAATCAAATCCCAGACAAACCTCAATGAGTGATGGTGAATTCCTTATATAAATCTGACTGTGTCACAGGATACCTAGACAGCTGGTTAAACATTATTTCTAAGTTTATATATGAGAATGTTTCCAAAGAAATTGATATTTCTTTCGTGTGTGTGTGTGTGTGTGTGTGTGTGTGTTTGCGTTTCTGAGGATTGATCCCAGGGGCATTCTACGTCTGAGTTACACCCTCAGCTCTCTTTGTCTTTTCTATCTTTTATTTGGACATAGGGTCTCCCTAAGTTACTGAGACCTCTGCTGAATTGCTGAAGCTGGTTTTAAACCTGTGATCCTCCTGTCTTAGCCTTTAAGTACTGGGATTATAGGCATGTGCCACCATGCCCATCTTGATATTTCAGTAGATGGGCTACATAAAGCAAATGATCCTCCCCAAGGTGGAGAGTCCTCATCTGATCTGTTGAGCGCCTGAGAAGAATCAGAAGGTGATTGGGTGTTGAATGGGCTCTGCCTGAGCACCTGGGCTGGGACGCTGGCTTCCCTTGCCCTCTGTGCTCCTGGTTCCCAGACCTTCTGAGCAGGACTGAAATCCACCCTGCCCACTCTCTGCTCTCAGGCCTTTGAACCACACCACTAACTTCCTGGGCCTGCAGTTGCATGCTGTAGAACTCTTAGTCTCCATAATATTGTGAAATAATACTTTATAATAAATCTCTTCCCACTTGCCTATTGGTTCTCTCTCCCTGGAGAAGTTCAACTAATACAAACTTCTCTTTCTGTAATTCCTTTTACAAGCACTAAAAGGGAAGGAAATAGAAATATTATAACTTGATCAGCAAAGCACTTATTAAATATGCCATTTCCCCTAACTGGCGGCTATAGAAATAGACTAGAAAGGAGCTTAAATAGGTAAATTGGTGGTAGGGGGGATCACAACTGAGATCGTCAATTAACAGGCCTACATCCACCTTCATAAAAATCTCTGAGGAGCTCACAGGAGTCTTCCTTGAGGCCTTTTATTATTTTCACAGTTTATTATCAACTTAAAAAAACAAAGGACACATTTATCCAATGTGTAGGTGATTTGAGCTTGAAATAGGAAGATAATTCATGATACAACAAGATAAATATCCAAAACCTTCTTAACAGGCTGGACTAGAAGTCAGCATTTATCATATAAAATTAAATAAAGATGGATATTAAGTTATCCATTACAGTTGTCATTTTGAACTGTATAAATATGGAACCAAAGGGGTACATTATCTGCCTTACCATAGTTAGTTTGAAAAGAACCTCAAGATTGTGACTGTCAGCAAGATAAATACAATAAACCTATGATGTGGCTGGCAAAAGTGTCATTGGTGTCTTATTAGAGTATATAAATAGATGTCTAACGTCTAGACACTGTGTGGTGGATCAAAATCGTGTTGGGTACTTACTAAAACGCAGGTTCCAGGATCTCATCCAACATCCACTAAATACATTTATTTAAGAAGTGGCTGTGGTGTCCTGGAATCCACCTCAGTCGTTCTCCTGAGCTGGTGTGCATTCTGGTTCCCACCTCACATGATCAGCGTAGAGAATAAGTGGCCAATTATGTAAAAGTTTAGAATATAAAAGTTCAATTCCTGGCAGTTTTAAGTATTCTTTGTGGTCATTTTGCTAGTTATAGTGACAGTCTTATAAAATTCTTCATCTAGATAAAACTTTCCACTAATCTTACATGTGGGAACTTTCCCTTATGCCTCTCTTTCTTTTTGCCTCGCAGTCTTCCACCCTCCCCCCCGAGTTCCCTTTCCTGGCTTTCAGCATGCATTCATTAGGAGACATTCTGCTGAGTAGGCTAGCATCCTTGAGCATGCGGAGATGTCTTTAAAAATGCCCTCAGGCAAGGCATCCACATAGTGAGGGAGTTTTAACCTGTGTGTGACAGCAAGAAAGCTGAAGTACCGTGGGGCGCAGGGAAACACTGGAACAGCCTGTCCACCACAGCACTGCTCAAAACATACAGTGCAGTAAGGAGCAGCAGAGAGACGAGCATTCATCTCCACACTCTGAGAGTAGAAGACGTTTCCTTCAACGAGGGGGAACTTGAGAGAAGAAGTACAAAGCCTTTCACATTTCCTCACCAACCCCCAGGTCCCCGGCCCCTCACATCCTAGGAATGCTCTTTGACATGCTAGACATTATTTCATGCTCTATCAGCTGCAAAATAAAAGTCAGCAATTCTCAAGACATAATGAGCATGTGATTCCCTCTGGGGAATCTATTAAAGAGGAGATTGGCGCTCAGTAGACCTCAGGTGGAGCTATGAATCTGCATTTCTAACCAGCTTCTGGGGGACTCATGTGCTGCAGCTAGCAGAACTCTTGAGTATTGGTAAACATGAGTATTAATAAAAATCAGCGAAGCATTAGAATGCTGCCTTGCAAATAAATATGCAACAGAATAAGCATATTCAGACGTCAAGAGAATATCAAGAGCAAGACTCTTACACCAAATGCGTAAGGATGTTGTAAAATAATGTAAGTCTGAGATGGGAAAGTAGGAGAATCTCACACATATAAATGCCTGAGAGAGATCTCCACAGCCACCCCACCCCCCACCACAGAATATTATCAAAGCTTCATTTAATGGCGTTTCTGCGGCTCCGAAACCACATTTTCATGCTGCAGTGATCCATGAATCTCCAATTAAGTGTATTTATTAGGTGACAGCTCTTGTTGACAACAACAGGGCATAAAATAGCGCCAGAGGAAAGAAGAGATCCAAGTGTCTGCTTTGTGCTCGTGCGATGTCACATCACCGTGGGAAGTGTTTATGATTTTGTGATATGACTACAGATGGGCATAAGTTTTTAATCACCATCTTACTTTAAAGAGTGTGAAGAAAATAAATTACTCCAAAAGAAAAAAAAAAAAAAGACTTGAGCATGTGGATAATAACACATATTCAATTTAAAATAGTTTATAAAATGAAGAAACATACCATGCACATGAGAAGCAATGAGAGCAGGAAAGTGTTTTGTCTCATCACAATGAATGGTTACTTGAATATTTTATTAAGATGAGGACCTGAAATTTGGTCAATATTGGAAGAAAAAATTAATTCTATTTTTATCAAGTAGTTAGAAATTTTTAAGTTTATTTGGGACATTATAGATGTTTATCAAAAGCATACAGCCTTTGAAATATTTGTAATAATGTCAATAAAAATATAAATGCATTTTAAATAAAAGATCATTGGAAATCGTGGACAAGGCTTACAGTGACCAAATGAGCAAACTCTGTTCTAGATCTCATCTACCTCTGCCAGTATCAGAAATATCATCATCATAAGAACATCTAAAGCCTCAGATTACAGATTAATAGTGCTTCCAACCCTGAATAGTACTCGGAGCTATCTTTTAAAACTCAGGAGGTAGAAATTATTGTGCATAGTGCATTACATGCAACATATTAAGAATTCCTTTTTTATCTTTGAATCTCAGGAGTGTACTCAGCCCTAGAACCTGTACAGCTTTCAATAAATGTTTGTCTAATGCATATATGATTGTAAGAATGTCTGAAAATTAAATGTTACAGGAAAAGGCAAATAAAATACAGCAGAGATTGGCCAACCTGCTTTTCTGCAGTGACCGGTAGTAACTATCTTAGACTTTTTGGGTTATACAATCTGTTCTGAGCACACTACACTGCCATTATAGAGTGAAATCAGCCATAAACAAAAAGTCTAGGAATAGGTGTGATTGTGTTCCCCCGTCTTCATTTTTTACTTATAATGTTAAGCTGCTGACAGTAAGTTGTAGCCTCCTAAATCGAGAAAACTTGGTCGTGGTCCTCAGGAAGGTATGGTAAGGAAAGCCTCCGCAAACACTAAGAACTCTGAATAAAACTTTTTCCTCTCACTAAGATGGAGTAGGCAATATTCAACTTACATTCATTCATACTGACAAATATTAAAAACTGAAATATTAAGTGTGAATAAAGCTTTCAGTAAGTCCTCAAATGATGATTCTGGACAGATCACTGAGGAAATGGAGGTAAATCTACATGAAAAATAGTTGCTTAAGAAAAGACTTCAGTCAAATGAGGAGAGAAAATAGTAAAATGGGGGGGATGATTAGGGCAGGGAGGTAGGGAGGGGATAATCAAGGATTGAGGAAGGGAACAGTACAGGTAATATTATGTCCATACAAGGTTTCACTACCAATCTAACACGTATGGGGAAGGAAGGAGGGAAGGGGTGTATACAGAGGGAAACCCACCAAGTGTCGTGTGCATGTATGTTTGTATCACAGAATTTCACTATGGTGCATAATTACACTGCACCAATAAAAGTATAAAAATAGTTGCTTAAAGGGGAAAAAGGGATTCAATGTAATCAACCTGCCTTCAGGTGAATGGCTGTGCCTCTGGGGTATCGTGCCTTCTCACGGACTCAGTACTGGTCTGTGTCATTGGTGATCCATGAGTCAGCAATTGTGGTAACCTGATCAGTCTTTATTAACAATTTGGTTCCATTTGTGTATCACCCCCATTCCTGCCAACACTGGCTTGATCACGGGACAAAATCCACTGATATTAGAGAACGGCCCACCTTCTCCTGAGAGCTAGCGTCTGCAGAGGGGGCACTTGCCACCAGTCTCATGGGGCACAGAATACCCCCATCTCCTCTCATTCTGAGGAGTCCATTCACATGCTAATTTCTTAGACCTTATTTCTTCCAAATGTCTGATCATCCAATTAAACCATCAACTTCTAATGAATTTGTATATCTACTATCTATCTGCCTAGCCATTTTTGCTTCTAGAAATGAAAAAATAGAAAAGAAATGAGCTTATCAAAGTTTTGATCAAAAGGAAAATTGATTTTTCCACTGACCTTTAGGGCCACCTCTAAGATTGGATATAATGTACAATTTCATTTCTATGTGCTTTAGCATATGTTGTGAAGTCGGGATTCTGTATATCAGGCTTTTATTATTATCATTATTGCTCAGCTTACCAGTCATGGAAATGTCATGGTGTCACAGAAATAGTGAAAGCAGTGAGAATGCAGAAGTAAGTGTTGGGAGCAGGAACCATTGGCCTATGTGACTTACTTGTTTCCTCAGAATCTGCAGGAGCTGACTTATTTACATGTTTATTTCACTGTGGAGAGCTTATCAATGCACCCAGAGTGATGGGCTGGGGAACAAGCTAACAACTCTTCCATGACAGGCGTCTTCACTTGGCCACTTGATGCACCTAATTAGCAGATCTCACTGGGTATCCAGAACCCTAGCTTCAAGGCTGTCTGGGAAATGTAACTTTAGCTTTCCGAGCTCTCCCACAAGGATGAAGATAGAACAGTACCCTAATATCCTATCTAAGATAGTCCGTCTTTAGACTTGCACTTCATCAATTCTACCTTACGAAATACTGTCGGAGTAATCTGTCTAAAGTGAAAATCTCACCACACCCTTCGTGGTTCTCCATAAGTCATCAACAAAAGTTTTGTAGCATGGAGTATAGTGTTTAAATAGCCTGAGCCCAGTCTGCCTGCCTCTGTCCATCTCTCATCAAGTTATATAATCTCATCACTTTACATCTTGGCTGAAATAATTTAAATTTATTGAGGGCTTACAGTTTTTTAAACACTGTTCTAAATGAAGATATTACATACTTTAAGTTATTTAGTGTTTATAATATTTGGAGGTATTGAGATAGTTAATTTTAAAGGTTAATTTGGTTGTGTCTTGGTGCCCAGATATTTGGTAAAATTGTATTCCCTAAAATGGACTAACTAACACACTCTCTCTCTCTCTCTCTCTCTCTCTCTCTCTCTCTCTCTCTCTCTCTCCCCCCCCCCTCCCCCTGCTCCCTCCTATTTTATTGCTTCTGTTTCTCTGGAAAATGCTGACATGACCTCCGCACTTCTAAGCTGGGGAGATTGAAGCTCAGAATTATGGTAGTAACTGTGGCATTGAAACACAGGCTGGGCCCAAAGTTTTGTTTTTAATCACTGTGCCCTACTGCCCCTCAAAAAAGAGCCTTGAGTTCCACTTCCTGGTAGAAATCATGTAAGCTCAATTTCCATACTTTCTGCCATGGTGCTCCTTCTTGAAAGGCCTCCTCATCCTTCAAGAAGATTCTCATTTTCTCCCTCTCTCTCTCTCTCTCTCTCTCTCTCTCTCTCTCTCTCTCTCTCTCTCTCTCTCTTTCCCTCCCTCCTTCCCTCCCTCCCTAGAAGGGCTCAAGAAATGCTTCTGAGTTGAATTGGATTGGTTGGAAATCATACATGAAGTTCATAATCAATGAACGAACTGCAATTATTTGTCCCACATGTTATATTTTACAACATAGGTTTTATTCAGCACAATGAGGCTAAGATATCAGAATTGTTGCAGACACAGAGGAACATACTTACTTTAACGGAAACAAAAAGCCATTCTGTATATCCTGCTGCTTTCCACCAAGAAATAATTCAAGTCAAAGAAAGTGTCTTACTACAAAATGGGCTTTATAAGAGCAGATTTTTGCTTTCTATCTGTAAGAAAAAGTCAAAATAATATGATTGGATAATGCTCTTTCTTGGAATACATTATGTCTTCATTTTAAAAATGATGTACTTACACATTCTGTTTTCAATGGTGAAAGTAGATGAACCAAAAAAGGATGAAGTGAAAGAAAAATGACTTGAGTTTCGTTAGGGCTAGAATTTATTAATTTCTTAGTAAGAAATTAAAAATTGCCTCTCTCTCTCTCTTTCTTACCCCTCCCCAACTTGATTATTGTAAACTAAGTACTCTAGTCCGAACCTCCTGCTAAAAGCATGAGATATATTTTTGAAAGTCTTTTTAAGGCTATCAAAGAAAGCAGTAAGGAATCAGGACAATCTACCAATGGGACAATAGAGAGGGGACCTAGCAGAGCTGCCATTCTTCTAGGAGAGAATGTAAATATCTAAGCTTCTCTTTTGGTAGTTTTATGGAATGAGAAAGGGAGCCAAGGCAAAGCCTTGAGAACACAGTGGGAGTCTCTTAGAAGATGCACTCACAATAGACTGTACTGGAAAGAAAAGGGAAGGAAAGGAAAGGACTCTCCTCTGAAAGTAAATGTGAACAACAACTAGTTCAGCTTCTCCAAACCCCAGTGGAGCATCTTGTGCCTCCTGTGTGGTCCAGGGCACCTCAGCATGGAATTTGACTTCAGGTGGTCACTGACTAGTTTACAGATCCCAGGAAAAATAAACACAAATCCTCTTTGAAGGAAAATACTCTATCCTAAACCTTAATTTATCTCAATATTTTTTTTCTAAGTACACTTGCCAGCAAAGATAAGGTATCATGTGATAGAACAAGCTGATATAATAAACAAAATATAGATATACAAATACATCATATCTTTGAATATGTAAGAAACAATGAGACCTCAGCTTACTATGTTTAAAAATTGAAAATGACAACTCTGAAAATATTAGTATAAAACCTGAAGCTATAAAAGAAGACAGAGCATATTTGAAGAAAAAAACAATAGATTGTCTTTGGAATTTAAAATAACAGCTGATATTTAAAAGCAAATATATAATGAAGGGGGTAAAGAATATAAGTTAAACAATATTGGCCATGTATTAATAATTACTGAATAAAAATGACAAGCATTCACTTTCTGGTAATAAAATATTTAATATAAATGACAGATTTGTTTTATGGTAATTCTCCTTTTGCATGTATTTGAAAATTTCCATAATGAATACTTTTATGCAAAACTCTTCTTGCATGCAATTAATAGAAAGCTGGATGCAGCTAAAACAATATATGCTAAACTCTGAAAATTATCCAGAGAGTAGCATATAAAGAATCAAAAAGCAAGAAAATATAAAGCAAAGTTAAAAGACACAGAAGACAGAAAGAAAAGGAGCATAGGAGATTTTAAGCAAAATACTTAAAATATTATTATAGCTATACTGCAGAAAATGAAAGAAAAATGCAAAATTTTTAAAGTGTCTAGAGAAAAGTGACACATTTTCCAATGATGATTAGTGAAACTGTCAGATAATGACTCAGTATGTACAAAGAATCAGTCTACAAAGTGCTAAGAAATAATAATTCATGACTTTAAATTCTATACCCAGTAAAAGAGCATTTTTAAAGGAAGAAAAAACATGAAAATTTTTAGACAAACAGAAATAAAACCTTTATCACCAGCAAGTTTCATCAAAGGAAATACTTGAAAGACACATTTCATGCAGAAGCAAAATCATTTTAGGTGGAGAGTTAGAGGTGCAGGAAATAATGATTTTGACAAGATAATAGTGTTTTATATAAATTATAGAGAAACTTTTAGAAAGATAAAATCTGATAAGACAAAGAAAGCACTGAAAATAATATGGTTGACTTAAGCTGACAAACAACAACAACAACAACAACAAAAAAAAACAGTAAAAAATTGTAGTAAGGGAAAAGACACTACACCAATTACAAGGCATACATTTTCATACTGAAAGATAAAAACAAAAATTTACATGTAGTTATTTAAGACATAGAGAAAGCCTAAGACATAGAAAAGTTTAAAATTAAGACTCAGGAGGAGATAGCATACAAATAATACTAGGTACAGGGGAGGCTGATTGCCCTACATCTGAACAAAAGACCTAAAGGAAAAATGCATTATTATTAAGATGACAATCACTGTTTCAATCAGCATTCTCACTGCTGCCATCCCAAACAACTGACCATACAACTTAAAGGAAGGGAGATTTAGTTGCTCACAGTTCTGGAGATTGCAAAGTTTCAGACCATGTCAGGCTGGGTCTGCAGAGTTCAGGGCATGGCAATGGGAAGACAAGAGAGGGAGAAGGCAAAGCTCTGCTCTCACATCATGTAGGCTGGAAGCAATAGAGAAAGCAAGGGCAGGAGGGACCATATATAATCTCCAAGGCTAACGCACCAGGGACCCCTCCTCAGCAGCCAAGCCCTGCCTCCAACATGGCTGCCTACTCTCCTGAGGTCTTGGGGACATTATAAATCTGAACCATTACAATCCCTTTATAATAATAATGGACTAAATTCATGAACAAATAAACATTTTAAATCCATATATACCTATTAACATGCCTTAAATATACAAACAAGAAAAATAATTAAAGCCAATACATAGGGGGAAATTATGACCCAAACTTATCAATAATTGATAAAAAGAAACAAAAGTATTAGTAAGGATGTATAAGATTTTTAAAACAAACATATTTGATAAAATGGATATATATCAATATAGAACACTACATGTTATAATTGCATAATCCAGATTTTCCTAAATACTTTTGAAAAATGTACATACTAGCCTTGCAGATAAGTGTCAAAAACTTCAAGCAACTAAAATCATAATATTTTCTCCTATTTCACTAAATTTGCTAGAAGTAACAAAACAAATAACGAAAAAACACCAATAGTTTGAAAAAATAATTCAACACATGGACCCAAGAAGTCACAAACTAAATTAGAAAAATTTTTGAAAATATAATATACCAGTATGTGTGGGCAGTGCCCAGGATAAAAAGAGAGGATGGAGATTTATGTCAGGAAGCTCATAAATGAAAAGCAAAATAATCCCAAAGTAAAAGGAAGAAAATCAAGAAACTGTAGGGATAAAAAGGAAAACATGAATGTATAAGACAGGATTAACAAGATAAAAGTAGATATTAAAAACACACTGAACAAGTTAAAAGGAAGCACCAATAATCTACCTAGATAATAAAAAGCAGGAACATCAGTAAATACGCCAAAGTGATGAAAAATAATAAAATATTAGGAAAGACAGAGGCAACACATGGAGAGATGGGGAGCTGGGATAAAATTTAGAAAGAAACTGAAGCTAGATTAGCATCTTTCCTTTGACCTGCTTTCATCTTGTTTGTCTCCCAAAATCTAACGTGGGAATTTTGCTCCCACGTATGTGAATCCCATCATGCATATCTAAGTAGGTGGAAATCACAAATCAAAATGAAGTTGGTTGAGTGGCAGGGTTGCAGGTCATTTATCTCACTGGTAAAGTCAGCAAAATGTCCTACTGGCACCACCAAGACTAGGTCAGCAGCCTTGAGGTAGTTACGATGTCTTAGAGTAAATATCTAAATCAAGAGAAAGAAGAGCTGAGTTTTTAGAGACCAAAAGACCTTTACCCTTTATAGAAACTTGACTTTAAGAAATTGTTTAATTTCCATGTTTTCTGTTTCTCATCTGTCAAAATTAGTACTATCTTGCCTAGTCACAAAGCTTTTAAGATGACATGAGATAGCCCAATAAAATACAATATCTGACAAACATTGGGTTTCATTAAATACTTTCTCTATATTCTTCATCAATTACTCCTGTAATTCTAAGACAGCAGATGAATAAAAGAAAGCAAGGGAGGATGTTACAAATTTTTAAAGATATTCAGCCAGGTGTGGTGGTGCATGCCTATAATCTCAATACTTGGGAGGCTAAGACAGGAGAATTCCAGGTTCAAGACCAGCCTCAGCAATTTAGTAAGAGTCTCAGCAACCTAGAGAGACCCTGTTTCAAAACAAAAGAAAACAAAAAATTAAAAACGGCTTGGCAATTCCAATCTCAAAGACTTGAGGGGTGAGGGTGAGGGACGTGGCAGGGCGGCGGGGAGAGCAACAGGAGTTGTGTGCATATATTTTTCTGACACTCTATACCCCAATATGATGTAAAATTAAAATGCACCCAATAAAATCTTCTTTTTAAAAAAGGGCTGGTGTATAGTTCAGAAGTAGAATGCCTCTGGGATCAATCCCGACTACACACACACACACACACACACACACACACACACACACACACACACACATCCATCCATTGCTCCAAGGGGAAAAAAAAAACAAAGTTACCAACAGGAAAATCTCAGATGTAACAGTGTGATTGGAAGCCATCATAGCTGAGGTCTATATTCTAATTGCCTTTAGTACATAGAAACTTGTGAAACTGGAGAAGTGTGAAATGATATATAATGCATAAATTAAAATGTTAAATGATTTTTTATTTTTATTTTTAAAATACTTTAATTGGTATATTGTAACCATACACCATATGGAGGTTTAGTGTGAGAGAAACATATGCACCTCGTACCTGGTATGTTTTCCTCTCAGATCCCACTCCACTCCCTCCTCCTCCCAGATCAGCATATTGAAAGTGGTTTGATAGCTTCACACACATTGTTTGAACTAATTCCCTCATCAAGTATACCTGCTCCCCTCCCCCTTCCCTCCTCAAGTCCCCTCCCACTATTCTACTGCTCTCTGTCCTCATTATTTGGTCTCTTTTGCTTTCCTGTTTCTTTCTAGCTCCTACCTATGAAGGAAAATGCATGACCCTTCACTTTCTGAGACTGGCTAATCTCAGTTAGCATAGTATTATCTCCTTCCATCCATTTCCCTGCAAATGACATAATTTTGTTCTTCTTTACAACTGAGTAAAATTCCATTGGGTATCTATACCACCGTTTCATAATCCATTCATCTGTTGATGTCTACTTTGGCTGGTTCTGTAGTCTGGCTATTGTGAATCGTGCTGCTACCACCATGAATATGCATGCATGACCATATTATTCTGACTTCAGTTCCTTTGGATAGATACCCAGGAGCTGTATGGCTGGGTCATATGGAGACTCTTTACCCAGTCTTCTGAGGAACTGGTTTGAAGAGTCTTGGAATTTATTATAGAGGTTCTGGTTTAAATTGATCTGAAAGGCTTCACAGTGAAACAGTGGAAATGCTGATGAGTGTGAGACAGAGCTGGACCTGAGGAATGATGGGCTGCCCCACCTTCTCTTCTGCAGGTGTTTGGCTTTCTTCAGTTTCCTAGACACCTAATTTGCCTCTCCCTACTCACAGGGATGTATAAGGATCACCTGCATTTTCTTAGAATATTTACCATATGTATTTCTTTACATGTGTCTATAATTGCTTTGGTTTCTGTTTGTTTGAATAATCGCCAACTCAAAGGAAGAGAACACAAGCAAATCATGGTTTCCAGGATGATGAACCAGATCCATCATGGGCTTTTCGTTTTCTGTGTTCCTGGTGTCAAATTGCCAAATGTATTACGAGTCCCAGATTTCACCTAACAAAGAGAAGACGCCCAAGGACAATCTTGTCATAAGAGGCATGGATGACATTGGCATGTGGATCACACAAGAGAGAGCTGCTTCTGAAGGTACCCAGTTGCTTTCATGATGATTTCTCTACTGACTGGTGTAGGCCAGGAATGAAGTGGACAGAGGTTATAAAATTGTCGCCATGGAAAAGAGTGGGTTTTAAATGGGAAAATATGTAATTTACCAATTCAGGATGTGTTGAGAGTAAAAGAAGAAACCATAAGTAAGTATGTTGGAATAACAGGTAGAAACCAGCACCATCCATGACAAAATAGAACATATGACCACCTCATTTTTAACTTATAAAAGCATCATTAGAAACATAGTTCTTGAGCTAAAATTAAGGTGTCACATTACATCTTTCTACTAACATTTATTCAATGAAATGTTCTAAAGGAAATGGATCCTGGAGTCCAAAAGTCAACTTGAGTTGAATTCCTAGTGAAATTCTGAGCAAGCTGACTTCTCTGTTTCCTAACAATCTCAAC
>PVLC010040572.1:0-14386 GCA_004027655.1 Graphiurus murinus
ACAAACAAACAAAGCAAAGCTCTGTCATCAGGGAGCTTACAGGCTGGCCCGGAAAGTGGGGACAGGGATGCAAAGGTCCCGTGTGGTGAGCGCTCTAAGGTGAAGCACATGGAGAGAGGATGGGATTAAAGGAGTTGCCCCAGCCAGGTAGCTGTGGTGCTGCACGCCTGTGATCCCAGTACTTGGGAGGCTGACACAGGGGAATCGCAGGTTCAAGGCCAGCCTCAGAAAAATTTAGGGAGGCCCTGTTTCAAAATTAAAAAGAAAATAGAAGCTGGGTATGGTGGTCACAAGTCTGTAATTCCAGGATTTGGGAGGCTAAGACCAGAGGATCGCAGGTTCCAGGCCAGCCTCAGACGCTTAGTGAGACTTCATTTCAAAATTAAAAAAAAAAAAGAAAGAAAGAAAATAAGGCTGGTGTTGGAGGTGGAGCTTGGGGTAGATTGCTGCTGGGTTCAATCCCCAGCTTGGGGGGGGGGGGGAGAACCGAAGGAAGGGAGGGAGGGAGGGAGGATGGAGTTGTTCTAGGTGGCCAGGTGCAGGAAGGGCTCTGGGGAAAGAGAGGAAGGAGTGGGCAAAAATGTTCTTAGCAGAGAGAGGAGAAAATGCCCGTGGGGCTGCATGGAGGCAGGGAGGAAATCAGGCTGCGGAGGCCAAATCCTGGGGGAGCTGGAGGCCACATCACTGAACCATAAGGGTCTGGAGAGGCAAAGGACATATGCTACAATTAATTAAGCTGATCTTTAAATTCCTGTGTATATGCTTTGTGTTGTTTCAGCTGAAACGCCTAAAAGAGAGTCGTCCTCAGTCACCGGTGTGTTCTGCAGTTTTCTCTTGCTGTGTTTGAATTTTTTGTTCTCACTGCAATCGCTATTCAAGTGTTTTTCCCAATTCATTTATACTTTAGAATATAGTGGTTCTATTAACATTTGTAGAATATGTAATAAATAAATAAATAAATAAATATATATATATATGTAGTGTGTGTGTGTGTGTGTGTGTGTGTTTAAATATGCCCCAGCTTTTACTTTTAGTAGATTTGAGGTTTTTTTGTTGCTGTTGAGGCTGGCTTTGAACCTTCAATCCTCCTGTCTCAGCCTCCCAAGTACTGGGATTACAGGTGTGCACCACCACACCTGGCTCAGATTTGGGGATTTTAAAGATGCATGCTCTTTAGCGAGTATTTTGAGGTGAGAGTATGGTGTATCAAGAAAAAGCAGGAGAGGAAGAGTCTGAGACAGATTTCATAAAACACCCACACGGACACCTCAGCTGGAATGTTGTATGTTCTGCTTCTCTGGTAAAGAGATACAACGCTGATGTATCCTCAGGTCCTGACGAGCAACCATTTTTAATAGATGAGGATGTGAACACTGTAGCCATGGCAACCACTGTGCCAATTAGGCTTTGTCTATTTTCTGTTGTAATTGTCTACTGTAGATGACATTTTTGTGTGTGTATGTGGTCCTGGGGATTGAACCCAGGGGCATTCTACCTCTGAGTTATAACACCAACCCCAGTTTATATATATATGTATATATATATATATAAATTTATATATATATATATATATATATATAAATTTTTCTTTCTATTTTGAAACAGGGTCTCACTAAGTTGCTGAGGGCCTCAATAAATTGCAAGTTTGGCCTTGAACTTGTGATCCTCCTGTCTCAGCCTCCCAAATACAAGGATGCAGGCATGTCCTGCCTTGCCCAGCTTATAAATAACATTTTAACTTTAATCCTAGCTACTCAGGATGCTGTATCAGAAGGATCATTTGAGCCCAGGAGTTAAAGGTCAGTTTGAGCAACATAGTGAGACCCTGGCTCAAGGTAATTAGCCTTTTTTCTTTTCTTTTTTTTTTTTGCGGTACTAAGGATTGAACCTAGGGGGCATTCTACCTCCAAGCTATGCCCCCAGCCCTATTTTTTTGTTCTTTTTATTTTGAAACAGGGTCTTACTAAGTTGCTGAGGGCCTCACTAAATGGCTAAGGCTGTCTGTGAACCTGCAATCTTCCTATCTCAGCCTCCCAAGTACTGGGATTACAAGTTTGGGTCACCACGCCCAGCCAGGTGCCATTTTTATCAGATCATTTTTCTTACCTTCTTTAGCATGTTTTTCTTCATTTCTGTTTGTTTTCGTGTAGTTAAAAAAAAAAATAACATGTAGTTATAATGACTTTGAAGAGGTAAAAGGGCTTTAAGGGTAGAATTATCATTGTTACTTGCTTTATTTGATGTGAGGCCTAGCACAGTGAGCGCAGGTTTTCTGTAATAATAGTCTGATATGATTTTATAAATGTTTGGAATTCACATTCCAGGCTTTAGACTGTGCAGAATCAAACTTTGAAATTTCATCGCCTACATCTGGGGCTCCCACAGCGCATCGAGAGGACCATTCCTAGTATTCTGTTTGTTTTAAGAAATACCATGAATTACCACTCACAAATAAATGCAGATCATTCTTTGGATATCTGTTTATATCTTTAAACATTGACATGAGCATTTATTTTTGTTTTTAAATTTATTTAAGTTCGATTTATATTTTCACTTAAATTTACTGTTTTCTTTGGACGTTAAATCCTTCTCTGGTTCCTCGCAGATTTTCTCTTCTCTTGTCCTGACGGTGGCCCACAGATGAGCACCCCCTCACAAGGTCTTTGTGTATTTTAGTAACCAGTTCCTGCCACCCCCCAATTCATCAGTTATGGTCCAAGATGATTCCCTTTCATTTTGAGTTCTCACTAGATAGTGTAACTGTGATACCTTTTTGCAATAATTGTTATGCTAAACCTTAATATATAGATGTGCTGATTAGTATGTCATGTCGATATGCTAAAGTTTACATAGAGAATTTTATCTGTCTTGCCCTTCGAAATTTATCATTGTTTCAGAACTTTTCAGTCCTCTACCATTTCAACAGCCCATTTTCTTTTCTACTAGTCTGATGTTTTTATTTGTATATTTGTGTGTTTAACAGTTAACTGCATGTTGTCTTCATTGGACAAATATTGTGCCAAGCAGGTATGGGAAGACACTGCAGAGAGCAAGCTATAACCCTGCCCTCACATAACTTACCTTTTAATAGGGAGATAGAAATAAACAAGTAAACAGAAAAAATAAAAGATGACAATGAAGAAGAAATGACACAGAGTAAAGGGGCAGACGGATAATGGCCACAGCAGTGGGTTACTGTAGGAGAGTAACAGACCGGAAGGAGGTGGGGAGGGCAAGGGAAGAGCTCCTGTGTACCGGACAGGAGCGGCCGAGTAAAAGCTTGAGGCAGGAACAAGCCAGCACCATTGTGCAGACAGCAGGCTGGCCAGAGAAGGCAGCCAGATCACTAGTGAGGGCAGACAGCGGTACCTGGGGGCCAGACCCATGCTGTAACTGAAGTAGCCAAGGCTACTGCATTAATTCCTGTGAAAGGGGATGGCAGTCCCCTCGAGGGGCTGGGGTAGAAATGGTGAGGAATGCTTAGATTTCTGTGAAAGGAAAAGGGCTGATTCCAAGGTTTTGTTTGCAGTAGGGATAGATAATTCCTAGGTTTTTTTTTTTTTTTCTTTTTCTTTTTTCTGTGAATGGGTGCCTGTTTACAAGTGAGAGAGAGGCCAAGGGAAATCAAACTTTGGAGATAACATCATGAATTCTGCTTAACCGAGGTGATACTGGACCAGGGGAGGTGGCCTGAGGTTGGCATTCAGAGCCACCTGCATGGTGATGGTAAAATGGTGACTGAACTTGGTGGCTTACCCAGAGGGTGGATAGGAGGAGAAATAGCTCCTCATTGAGTCCTGGGGCGTGGACAGAGATGGGGGAACCTGGCAAGACCAGGAAGGGACAGCATCAGAGTCTAGAGAGCTGCTACCCATGAAGGGGAAAGAGATGGAAGAATGTAAGGCCCTGAAAGCTAGAGGGAGAAGATATTTCTAGAAAGGCAGTTACCACAATATTTCGTAGGCTGGGTTTGTTGTTTTGGTGGGGGTTTTTTGATTGTTTGTTTTGATGTCTTTTATTGTTGTTCTCCTTCCCAGGTGAAATAAGTTTCCAATGTTAACTACGTCTTCAATGCCTCTGAAAATGCAGCTCATTTAGGGGAAATATCCCATGATCATCCTGTGGTACAGGTAGTCCCCAATTTAGGATTTATTGACTTTGCAATGGTGCAAAAGTCAATTCGGGAGAAACCATACTTTGATTTTTGAATTTGGATCATTTCTCTGGCTCATGACATGTCGTCCGATCCTCTCTCTGGAAGCTGGGCTGCAGTAGCACCCTCAGTTCCCCATCAGTCCCCGCCTTGATCATGTGGGGAAACAGCCTACACTGTATGGCGTGCTGCGTTGCTAAGCTGAGGCACCCGGTAGGTCAGGTGTACTAAGCGCGCTTTCTACTTACGATGCTTTACTGCATAAGTCATTAAGTCCATCAGCCTCTGCACTGAGAAGTTAGAGATCCAAATAATGATAGAAATTTTAAGTATGACTCATTTTGGCTCTCGGATATAACTGGTTTAGTTCAGGAATCAGAAAGCTCTTTCTATAAAGAGCCGGGCAATAAACATTTTTGGCTTGGTGAAAATTATATTCTGTGTAGCAACTATCCAACGCTGTGGTTGTAGTTTGAAAACAACCATGGAAAAACCTGTCAAAGATGAATGCGGCTGTGTCCTGAAAAACTTTATCCCCCAACAGGCTGCTGGCCACAGTTAGCCCATGAGTCATCATTCTCCAGACCCTGTGTGTTTTCAGTCACACTGTAAACTGTAGCAGTTGATCACCGTCTAAAGTACTTTGATTCAAAGTATTTTGATTAAAAAAGAGGAAACTATCTAATTTGTTACTTGATGTTAGAAAATGCTTTGTAAACAATTAGATTTTATCAGCCCGTCTCATCTTCCCGAATTTTAATTATCAAATGCATGCTTTAATCTTGATAGAGTTAATAAAAATTTGCAGACAGGCATATCCAGGAACAACCCGTCTTCCCTTGCCTCCTTTTTTACCTTCATGACTATGTCTGCTGAATAATGTCTTATTACTTATTTTATGTTGTGTATTTTATGTTCAAAGATTGAGGGGACATTTGGCTCACGATAAATACAACACGCGAGTGTATAGTATATGCAATCTATATTACATTTACCATGGGTTTAATGTGCTATTCTACCACCTGCTGAAACTTCTCTGTTTCAGATTAAGTGCTTAACCTGTTTGTAGAATCAAATAATTTGTTCGCACGCACCGCTGTGAATGGTGTCTGCAGTATACTGAGGACTTAAAGAACGCTGGCTATTGCTTCCAGCTGACTGTTGACGCCCGCTGTCCTGAGGTCCCCTCAGTGCGCTGCTCCCTCAACCCGGGGCCATTGCTTTTCCTGAGCACAAAACAGCACAGTGTCTAGACATTCGGCCGTGAGTGAGATGATAGCCTTTTTTTTTTTTTTGCAATACTGGGGATTGAACTTAGGGGCGTTCCGCCTTCAAGCTATACCCCCAGCCCTGTTTTTTATTCTTTATTTTGAAACCAGGTCTTACTAAGTTGCGGAGTGGCTTACTAGGTAGCTGAGATAATAGCCTTTTTAACAAAGAATGCTGGGACAACTAGAGATCCATCTTCAAGTGTTGAAGTTGGACCTTTAACCATACACAAAGAGTAACTCAAAATGGATCATAGCAATAAATGCAAAAGACAAAACTAAAAAACTCTTAGAATAAAATATAGGAGTAAATCTCCTTGATCTTGGGTTAACTAAATGGACACCTAAAATATAAGTGATAAAACAAAAAGTAGATAAGTTGAACTTTTTTTTTTTTTTTGCTTCTTAGACAACCATTAAGAAAATGAAAAGCCAGCCCTCACAGTTGGAGGAAAAAAAATTGCAAATTATAGATCTGATGAGGGTCTTGTATCCAAATATATAAAGAAATTTTACAACCCAGTAGCAGAAAGACAAATCGCCCAAGTTAGAAATGGGCAAAGGATTCAAATATACTTTTCTGTAACAAACACATGTAGATGGCCATTAGCCCATGAAAAGAAGCTCAACATCGTTAGTCATCAGGAAAATGCATATCACAGCCACAATGAGGTACCACTTTAAACCACGAGCATGGCCGTCTTCAAAAAGCCAGACCACAACAAGTGTTGGTTAGGACGGGGAGAAATGAGAACCCTTAGTCATTTCTAGTGAGAATGTGAAGTGGTGTGCCCGCTTAGGAGAACAGCCTGGCAGTTCCTCAAAATGTTAAGCATAGGGTCAGTATATCGTGCAACAATGCCACTCCTCTGTATACGTGTCCAAAAGAAAGAAAAGTGTTAAGTAAAAGAAGCCCATCACAGAAGCCCACATACTGTTTTATTCCATTTGTATAAAATGCCCACGGTAGGTAGAGACATTCTGTAGAGACTTTCCTGTAGAGTAGTTAGTGGCTGTCTGGATTGGAGTGGGAGTCAGGGGCTGGGGAATGCTTGCCGATGGATACAGAGTTTCTTTTTGGGGTGTTGAAAATGGCCTGGAATTAGATGGTAATGATGATTGCATAATGCTGTCATTATGCTAAAACCACGGGATCGTAAACTTTAAAATGGCAAATTTTATGGTATGTAAATTATATCTCAATAAACCGTTACTTAAAAAGAATAAAATGATCCTGGATTTGCCTTCGTGGCTTTGAAAGATTATGGGTGAGACATACTTTTTTCTTTCATGGCTCCCATCTGAGCTTTACTCACAGACCTGGACGACATTAGGCTGAGTAGAGTCTTTAGTGAGCAGTTGCCCAAGTTCCCGCAATATCTGTACATGTGCAGACCGCAGGGTCTGCTCAAGGGACGCTCAGAACCAGGAAACAGCGAAGGCTGCTGACCTCGCTCATCCTGATGAGAAGTCTTTCCACGTGAAGACTCAGGCCATTCACGAGGCAGTAAATACATGAGGACACAGATTTTCAGCCTCATAATTTTAGGGGAGTTCATCTTAGGTTAATGTGTTGATTGTGTGTAGAGATGATTTAAGAAAAGAGTGCACCAGTCACAGCTTAAAAAAAAAAAAAAAAACACTCTCAAGAACTGCAAGATACTGAAATATTTATCAACACCCTCTCTTAGAAGATAGTCAGTTCATTAGCATCTTGCTATAAGTACTGTGCTTTATAATAAAAAAAAAATTATAGGTACTCGCAATATACTGCAAAGCCATTCTTATATCTTAAAATAGAAAACAAAACAACCCTTTAAAAATCAATGGTATTGTAAGCTGGACATGGTGGTGCACGCTTGTAAACCCAGTACTTGGGAGGCTGAGACAGGGGAATCCAGGTTTGAAGCCAGCCTCAGCTACCTAGTGAGGCACTCGGCAACCTAGTGAGACCTGGTTTCAAAATAAAGAATAAAAAATAGGGCTGGGGGTATAGCTCGAGGGTAGAACACCTCTGAGTTCAATCCCCAGTTACCCCCCCCACCAAAAAAAATCAATAGTATTCTAAGCTGGGCGTGCTGGTGCACGCTTGTAATCCCAGTACTTGGGAGGCTGAGACGGGAGGATCCAGGTTCGAGGCCAGTCTCAGCTACCTAGTGATGCACTCTGCAACTTAGTGAGACCCTGTTTCAAAATAAAGAATAAAAAATAGGATGGGGGATGTAGCTCAGAGGTAGAATGCCCCTGTGTTCAATCCCCAGTACTGCAAAAAAAAAAAAAAAAAAAAAAAAAAAGTCAATAGTATTCTAAAGCATGTGTTCTTAATCTTCTCTATGCACAAGTATTAGTTGGGACTCATTAAAAATGTGAATATCCTAGGGTCTCACCCCCAGGCTGCAGGTGTAGCTTGGAGGTAGAAAAATCCCTGGGTTCAATCCCCAGTAGGAGAGAGAGAGGGAGAAGCAGGGAGGGAGAGAAAGAAGAGGCAGGGGGAGGGAGGGAGTAAAAGGAAGGAAGGAAGGAAGGAAGGAAGGAAGGAAGGGAGGGAGGGAGGGAGGGAAGGAAGGAAGGAAGGAAGGAAGGAAGGAAGGAAGGAAGGAAGGAAGGATTTTTAAGGTACACCGAGGAGTATGGCTTGTGCTTCAGGAAGGAAGGAAGGAGGGAGGGAAGGAAGGAAGGAAGGGAGAGAAGGAAAGATTTTTAAGTGAATGGACATTAAGTTATTTTGCAGTGATTTGATACGAGATGACCTCCACACTCTTCTTGAGCTATCAGAAAGCACCACTGTGTCCTCGCGCACACACCACCCACAGTGTGTGAAACCGCAGTCCCCGTCACCCTGGCCACCATCACCATCACTGTTCCCCATTAATGCCGCCCCCTCTTTGCCCTCTTTCCAGATCTCCTTTGACTTAGCTGAGTACACCGCAGATGTTGACGGCGTTGGCACTTTGCGGCTCCTGGATGCCATTAAGACCTGTGGCCTTATCAACTCTGTGAAGTTCTACCAGGCCTCCACAAGCGAGCTGTACGGGAAAGTGCAAGAAATACCCCAGAAGGAAACCACCCCCTTCTACCCCCGGTCCCCCTACGGTGAGAACGCGTGTGCAGGGCCTCGGGCCTGCGCGGTGGCGCTCCCTCGCTGTGGGTGTCAGGGGTGTTTTCTGCTTTCATTCTGTTCATGTCTCCCGGCTGAAGTCATTTGGGTGTGAGATTAACATTAAGATAGACTCAAGTGACTAGACTTGTTGAGAAGCATACCTTTATCCATTGCTAACTACAAGTATTTGCTGCCTTCGCCTCCGGGGTGAAATTACTACCTCACTCCACCAATCCATGTTCATTCAACCCTTCCACACAGATCGCTGGAAAAGGAAAATTAGACCCAACCTAATTCTTTTGCTAAACTGTTCAGAGATCATGCTGAAGTGATAAAGGTTCCTGTTTTTTATTTCTCCATGAAAGTTTCCCTGAAATCCTTAAAAATAAAATAAAGACTATTACATCTAGTGTGTTTGTAAAGAGACTATTCATGAATGACTTCAGTGATAAAATTTCAAAGCAGTTTGAATCTTAAGATCCTCCATTTTTCCTTTCTAATTCTTTTAAAAATAATAAATCTGGCTGGTGGCGCATGCTTATCATCTTAGTACTTGGGAGGCTGAGACCGGAGGATCTGGATTTGCAGCCAGCCTCAACTACTTAGTTAGGCCCTCCACAACTTAGTGAGACCCTGTTTCAAAATAAAGAATAAAAAATAGGGCTCGGGGTGTAGCTGGAAGGTAGAATGCCCCTGAGTTCAATCCCCAGTACCAGAAACAAACAAACAAACAAGCAAACAAACAAAAACAACATAAGTGTACTTGATATACTGCAATTGCACACAGTTGAGTCAATTAGATGGTGAAAGAACAAACTATGGATCTTACAAAAATAAGAGATTATTAAACGTTTTCCTAGTGAATCTGGTTAACTGGTATAGGAAACTTTTGTTTGTTTGTTTGTTCATTCTGGTTTTTGATTCATGATTTTTGCTATTTTGATACACTACCAATTATAATTTTTGCAAGTTGTTACCCTTTAAGATGAGAGGAAATCTTTGTCTTCGGTAATAAACTTCATTTGTTTTTAAAAATCTATTCCAACAGGGGCAGCAAAACTCTATGCCTATTGGATTGTGGTGAACTTCCGGGAGGCATATAATCTCTTTGCTGTGAATGGAATTCTCTTCAATCACGAGAGTCCCAGAAGAGGTTAGTAAATCTTCTATTCATTACAAAGAGAATTTTAGACTTTAATAGCAATAAGTTATATGTACATTCTGCATACATTCTCTAGACTGTGAAAATATTTTACACCTATTTTGAATTATTATAAATGTCAGAAGTGGTAAATGAAGTAATATAAATCTGGTCTTAATTGCTTATCAGGTTAGTGGTGTATTTTTTTTTTTTATTATTCAACATGAAAAACTGGGCAGTGGTCCAGTTTTACCATTTTCATTAGTAGGTCTTATCGAGCATGTTTTCAGCCTGAAGTTCCCATATGAATGTGAAGGAATAAGAAGGAAACTACTGGTTGTTTCTGGCAGTTACTCCTGTTCACATAGACTCAACCAGTTGGATATTCAGTTCTTTTTTTTTTTTTTTTTTCTACATTCCATTAAACAGACACCCAGAAATAAGTAGCTTTTAGAGTGTATACTTTCAACTGAATTTGAAATCTGTTCTTTTAGTGAGAAGCATTATCAGCTTTTTTGAGCAAACCTCATTCGTTTGCATGGGCTTGTTGCCTCTTTGTAGCTGTCACTGAAACTATTAGCAACCTGCTAGCTCTCCTGTTCCCAGGATTCAGTTTTAAATAAGAAAAAGCGTACTCCCGCCCTCACCTTTGATTTAGTGAAGCATGAGAAATCTTAGCCAAGCATCGACACCCTCTACAAAGTAAAAATTATCTATATAATCTAATTCCAAGAAGTTTAATTCCATTTCACTATCCCTTAGTCTTTTAGTCTGAGAATAAAAGCGAAGCCCAGTGTTATAGGGTGGTTTCATGCCCAGCAACTTGTAATGCTTATAATTTTTCAATGAAACTTTATATGACTGCATAACCACCTAATTAAACCACCAAGTCATGAAGAAAGATTAAAGTGACAGGTTTATAAAGGTATCTTTAGCGTCAGTACATTTTTGTTTTACAATTGCTGAAGTTAAAAATCCCCATGATGGACTGTTAAGGCATAAGATGCTAGCCTGTCATCTCTGTTGCCCAAACATCCAGAAACATTTCTTTAATTAATTTTGTGGTTCTGAGTGTCACTAGTAAGAGAAAAGGAAAAGGAAGATATTAGTCTTAAGTTGTCCTTACCTGCAGCATCTAGTATGTGGAGCACTCAAGGAATCTGTTTAGTAAGTGATAATCGCTGCCTCTTTGGGTTTTTGTATTCTTCCTCTTCAAACTTTTCATCTGAAAAAAAAAAACAAAAAACTAAAAGTTAATTGTTATGAATTAGGGTAAGAGAGGGAAAAGCATTCTTAGATTGCAGAGTTTTAAAAAGAAACTTGAGCCAGGTGTGTTGGCACATGTTTGTAAAGGCTGAGACAGGAGGATCGCAGGCTCATGGCCAGCCTTAGTTACTTAGTGAGGCCATCTACAACTTAGTGAGACCCTGTTTCAAAATAAGAATAAAAAAATAGGGCTGGGGGTGTAGCTTGGAGGTAGAATGCCCCTGGGGTTCAATCCCCAGTACTGCAAAAAAAAAAAAAAAAAGAGATAAATTTGAATATAATCCCCCATCCTGTTTGTACCTCAAAATAAAAGCTATTATTTTGGTCAGTGTTAATCACTTTCTTTTAAAAAAAAATTTTTAAAGGTTAAAGTAATATTTATTTAAAAGAAAATTAGAGCTGGGAATACAGCTCAGTGGGAGTCTGCTTGATTAGCATGTGCAAGGCCTGGGTTCCATTCGAGAGAAAAATAAATTAATTAAGAAGGAGGGTATAAGGAGAAAGGAAAAGAGTTACCATCCTCCATTAACTTCCCTCTCCTCAGATGCACTGTTGGCATCCCTTCAGAAATGGCCCATTTGTCTTCACACCTACACAGAGTTAACATTTGGGGGTCATTCTCCCACTTGGGGCATCTGTTAAACTATTTGTTAAAAACTTTTTTTTTTCCTATACTGGGGATAGAATCCAGAGGCATTCTACCTCCGAGCTACACCCCCCAGACCTATTTTATTCTTTTATTTTGAAACAGCATCTCACTAAGTTGCAGATGGCCTCACTAAGTAGATGAGGCTGGCCTTGAACCTGTGATCCTCCTGCCTCAGCCTCCCAAGTACTGGGATTACAAGCATGTGCCACCACACCTGGCTTGTTAAAAACTTTTTAACCTTGTAGTGCACACTATTTTGTTTCATTTTATTACACATGTGGAAATCAGTGTATTTTATTTTTTACTCCATTTATATAATTAAAAATGAGAAAATAGATATATATATGAAAATGATATTAATACTTTGATAAAATATCTAATACTTAATATTTACAGTATTTCTTGAAACTTGAAAATTAATGTTCCTAATAAGTTAATCTGGTAATAATTTTTTTTGGCACTGGGGGTTGAGCCCAGGGACGTTTTTACCTCCAAACTATACCCCTGGCCCCCATCCCTTTTTGGAAAGAGGGTCTCACTAGATTGCTGAGGTTGGCCTTGAACCTGTAATCCTCCTGTCTTAGCCTCCCAAGTACTGGGTTTACTTGTGTGTACCACTGAGCCTGGCGATTGTTTTTAAAGATGAATTTTTATTTTCTGAGGAGATTCCTTTGCCAAATTGAGAATCTCTTAGTGGCAGGACTGAGTTGTATTCTTCAATTTCCAGCTTCTAAATTAGTGTCTGCCTGCTAAGAAGCATTCAGTAATTTTTGAAAATGGTATCTCATGTTGCAGTAAAACTTTAATGATGTGAAAGCTAGTTGGTCAGAATTAGAGAGCGGTAGAAATTTACAAAATAGTTTTAAATAAATAGTTTTATTGATTGCACACATGTGTTGTTTGTTACAATAGTAACAAACTATTGTGAAGTAATGATTCACTCTGAGATCCTTTACTAGATAAACAAAGTTCATTTTTCATCATCTTAGTTTGTATTCCCATAACTTGCTATGAGACTATGAGTTTGTTTTCTTAAGCTGATTGAGCACTTGTCCATGAGTCCTCTTGTGTCTTATTATCACAGAGAACAAACACCGTTTTTCTGGATGGAGCAGTGGTAAGCCTCAGTCTAGTCCAAGGTACAGTCACAAATGCCCAATTAGTAGAGCTGATGTTGATGTCGTTTTGGAGAGACATATACTTTTTCTCTAATGAAAAATAATATGGCACGGTCTCGTTGGATTGCATGAATAACATTCCATAAGAATTTCTGACTTTAAAAGTATGGAAGAAGTAGTTTTTAAAATAAAGATATACTATACCAGAGGTTAGCCAATTATACAGCTCATGGGCCAAATCCAGCCAGCTTATATTTTTGTAAATAAAGTTTTATTGGAACACAGCCAGGCTCGTTGTTTATACATCATTATGGCTACAGTCTGTATGTAGCCTGCCTAAAATATTTACTGTCTGGGCCTTTAAGAAAATATTTGTAGCCAGGTGTGGTGGCACATGACTGTAATCCCAATACTTGGGAGGCTGAGACAGGAGGATTGCAGGCCAATGCACAGTACCTCAGTGAGACTCTGTTTCAAAATAAAAATAAATAAATAAAATAGGGCTTGGGGGTGTGTGTAGGTCAGAGGTAGAACACCCCCCGGGTTCAATTCCCAGTGCCACAAAAAGAAAGAAAATATTTGCTGACCCAAGTTATAAACAGATCCCCAACAACCAAGAAACTTTCAGTTGGGTTTATCCCAAAGGAGTAAGATTTTTAGAAAGTGGCATAAAATCAGAAATTAGGGCTGGGGATGGAGCTAAATGGTAGAGTACTTACCTTGCATGTACAAGGCCCTGGGTTCAATCCCCAGCACTGTAAAAATAGAAAAATAAAATAAAAAAACAAGAAAACAAAAACAACAATTATAACCAGGCATGGTGATGCATGTTTGTAATCCCAGTACTTGGAGGCTGAGGTAGGAGGAGCGAAGGTTTGTAGTCAGCCTTACCAACTTAGTGAGACTGTATTTAAAAAAAATAAAATAAAATAGGGCTGGGAGTGTAGCTCAGAGGTAGAACATCCCTGGGTTCAATCCCCAGTACCACCACCAAAAAAAAAAAAAAAAGCCATCTGGTCACTCTTGCAAGAAATGAGTGAACGCACACTTTAGACTTGCTCTGTATAAAATGCAGACACATCGTAATGCCTTCTGTAAGCTGATGAATCGTACTAAAATTTTATATGAACATGTTTGTAAGTAATTATTACTTTATATTATATACTGATACAGGCATTAACAAGATTCTCTTATTCACAAATAATAAAATTATTTGTTTTTTAAATAAAAATATACTGTCGATTTATTAATTGAATGAATAAAAGCTTCATTTCATGAATAAATTGCACAAAACTGCTTATGTAACTGAACCCTTCTCTCCCCCATATTGTTTGTCCAAACAGGGAATTCCATATCTATCTGGCTATGTCTTGCTGTGGAGTGTACACATCTCTATATTTGTATTTACATAAACACAATGTTCTCTTTACCACAGATGTAGTTGTGGTGATATCTTTCTGCTGGAAATACAGACTTATAGATTCTTTATTTCGGAGGGAGGATTGTGCTTTGCCTTTGCGGTTAAATGTCTTCGAAAAGCTAAAAGGTTAATAAGACTGTATTGTCATAAGGATGTTAATTACACGAGTTAACCTCTGGGAAAATATGAAAGGATTCTTAATTACTTTGAAGTGGCTCATAAATAGGGATATCTGAATTTCTTTTCAAATATATTGTTTACCAGTAATAAA
>PVLC010040573.1:0-13784 GCA_004027655.1 Graphiurus murinus
TAGGGATTGAACCCAGAGGCATTCTACCTCTGAGCTATATCCCAAGCCCTTTTTTTTTTTTTTTTTTTTGTGGTACTGGGGATTAAACCCAGGGGCATTCTACCTCCGAACTACACCCCCAGCCCTATTTTTTATTCTTTATTTTGAAACAGGGTCTCAAGAAGTTGCAGAGGGCCTCACTAAGTGAGGCTGGCTGTGAACCCGGATCCTCCGGTCTCAGCCTCCCAAGTACTGGGATTACAAGCATGCACCACCACGTCCAGCTCTTAATTCTTGTTTTGAATCAGGGTCTCTCTAGGTTTCTGAGAATCTAGGTAAATTGCTGAGACTGATCTCAAACCTGTGATCCTCCTGTCTCAGGCTCCCAAGTACTGGGATTACAGGCATGTGCCATCGCTACTGGCAAATTACCTTTTTGTTTGTTTATTTGTTTATTCTTTTTTTTTTTTTTTTTTGTGGTACTGGGGATTGAACCTGGGAGCTTTCTATCTCTGAGCTATACCCCCAGCCCTATTTTTTTTTTTTTTCGGTACTGGGGATTGAACTCAGGGGCATTCTACCTCCGAGCTATACCCCCAGCCCTATTTTTTATTCTTTATCTTGAGACAGGGTCTCACTAAGTTGCGGAGTGCCTCACTAGGTAACTGAGGTTGGCCGCGAACCCGGATCCCCCAGCCCTATTTTTTATTTTTATTTTGAAACAAGGTCTCCCTAGGTTGATGAGAGTCTCATTACTTGCTGAGGCTATCCCTGAACCTACGATCCTCCTGTCTCAGCCTCTCAAGTACCAATATTACAGGAACAAATTACTATGCCCAGCTCTTCTTTTTAAACTAACAATTAAAAATGTATACTTTTTTTGTGTGTGTGTACAACATTATGGTTTTGGTTGTACTGGAGATTGAACCCAGGAGTATTCTACCTCTGAGCTACAATCCCCAACCTTTTTTTTTTTTTTGTAACAGAGTCTCACTAAGTTACTGAGGGCTTCCCTAAATTGCTGAAGCTGGCCATGAACCTGTGATCCTCCAGTCTCAGTCTCCCAAGTAGAGGGATTATAGGTGTGTGCTCCTACACCCAGCTCTCAGCAATTTTTAATATACAATATGAAGTCGGGCATGGTGGCACACACCTGTAATGCCTGCACTTGGGAGGCTGAGGCTGGAAGATCGAAAGTTGGAGGACAGCCTCAGCAAGTAGTAAGGCTTATCAACCTAGCGAGGCCCTGTTTCCAAATAAGAAATAAATTCCGAAGCCAGGTGTGGTGGCACACGCTTGTCATCCCAGTGCTTGGGAGGCTGAGACAGGAGGATCGAAGATTTGTGGTCAGCCTCAGTTACTTAGCGAGGCCCTCTGTAACTTAGTGAGACCCTATTTCTTTCTTTCTTTTTTTTTTTTTTCTTTTTGGCGGTACTGGGGATTGAACTCAGGGGCATTTTACCTCTGAGCTATACCCCCAGCCCTATTTTTTATTCTTTATTTTGAAACAGGGTCTCACTAAGTTTCGGAGTGTCTCACTAGGTAGCTGAGGCTGACCGTGAACCCAGGTCCTCCTGTCTCAGCCTCCCAAATGCTGGGATTACAAGCGTGCGCCACCACGCCCGGCTGGTAGTTCTGTTTTTAATTTGGGAGGAACTTCCTTACTATTTTTCATCCAGGCAAGTTACCTAAGCCTCTCTGAGCTGTGGCATCCTCATTTGTAAAACAAATATAATAATGATGTCCACTGCATGCGGTTATGAAATCCACGTTGCTAAACCCTGTGGTCAATTCTCAGTCCTTGCCTTACTCCGTTTATGAGTGCTGTTGGTCACTTTCTTCATTTGCTATCAAAATAAGCAGTCTTGAGCCTGGCATGGTGGCGCATGCTTGTCATGCCAGTACTTGGGAGGCTGAGACCGGAGGATCGCAGGTTCGTGGCCAACCTCAGCTAGTTAGTGAGACCCTGTTTCAAAAATAAAGAATAAAAAAATAAGGCTGGGGGTGTAGCTTGGGGGTAGAATGCCCCTGGGTTCAATCCCCAGTACTGAAAATAAATAAATAAATAAGCACTCTCTCCTAGTTTTCCTCACCCGTGAATTCCCCTTAGCATTTGCCGCTTCCTATGGTGCTCAGAGTACTGACCTTGGTCCTTGGACATCACTTCTCACCCCCTGGGTCACCTGGTCCAAGCTTGTGACCTCGCCTATCGACTTCCTGCTGTAGATTGCTACATTGGAATCCAGCCTCCTCCTGAGTGCCACACCACCCATTCACTCAAGCCTGGGACATCTCCACTACTGTGCAGTAAGCAACACGAAGTTGACACATTGACCCCCAATTCATTTTTTTTTGCAGTACTGGGGATTGAACCCAGACATATTCTACCTCCAAGTTAGTTACACCCCCACCCCTATTTTATTTTTATTTTGAAACAGGGTCTCACTAAGTTGTGGAGAGCTTCACTAAGTAGCTGAGACTGGCTGCGAACCTGGATCCTTGGGTCTCAGCCTCTCAAGTACTGGGATTACAAGTGTGCACCACCACTCCAGGCTTTTCTGGTTCCTCTTGCTGGCATCCCCCATCCTCCCCACTTCCATCCCTCTTGGGGCTTGTTTACACTGGTTGTCCTGAAATTGGCCACCAGAAGGGCCTGAAGTTTCCTTGCCTGGTCATTGTTCACCCTGTATCTTACTAACCTTTCCTGTTTCTGTTCCTTTTACAGATGGTTTCTGTTAATGCTTTCTGTTCCAAGGTCCTCTGCCCCAAACTGCCTAGTGTTCCTACCTCCTCAGGAGCACTCCAGGGACTCATCCCCTGCCACTCTCCCCTTGCCAAGTCCTTCCCAGGCTCAGGGTCAGGCTGTCGCTCCCCAGAGCAACCTTCCTGGAGCCCTGTCTCCTCCATGCCCATGCTCGATTATCTTTCTTCTTGGCACTCACCTACCTGGTGTTACATGCAGATTTGCTTGTTGCCTGTTTCCCTGATAAAAGGCAAGCTCCCTGAGAGACAGGACTGTCATGCATTGCTCTGTCCTGGGCAGCCAGAACACTGTTTAATACATTAATAACAAGCCAGAGCTGGGCATGGTGGCGCGCGCTTATAATCCCAATACTTGGGAGGCTGAAACCGGAGGATCCGGGTTCGCAGCCAGCCTCAGCTACCTAGTGAGGCACTCCACAACTTAGTGAGACCCTGTTTCAAAATAAAGAATAAAACAATAGGACTGGGGGGTATAGCTCAGAGGTAGACTGCCCCTGAGTTTAATCTTCAGTAACACAAAAGAAAAGAAAAAAAGCCAGGTGTGCTGGCACACGCCTGTACTTCCAGTACTTAGGATGTTGAGACAGGAGGATCACAGGTTCAAGACCAGCCTCAACAACTCAGCGAAGTCATCAGTAACTTAGTGAGAGCCTGTTTCTTTTTTCTTTTTTTTTTTTTTTTTTTTGCGAGTCTGGGGATTGAACTCAGGGGCATTCTACCTCCGAGCTATACCCCCAGCCCTATTTTTTATTCTTTATTTTGAAACAGAGTCTCACTAAGTTGCGGAGTGCCTCACTAGGTAGCTGAGGCTGGCCGCGAACCCGGATCCTCCGGTCTCAGCCTCCTGAATGCTGGGATTACAAGCATGTGCCACCACGCCCGGCTGAGAGCCTGTTTCACAAAACAATAAAATAAAAACATGTTAATAACTCTGTTGAGTATATGCTCTCCTCTCCTCTCCCTTCCCCTCTCTTTTTCTTTTTTTTATGGTGCTGGGGATTGAACCCACAGGCATTCTACTTTTGAGCTAGACCCCATCCCTATTTTATCTTTAATATACTTTATTTTGGTGCATTATAGCCTCACATCATCATGTAAGTCACAGTGATAGTGACAGGCAGACACACAGCACTTGGTAAGCTTCCCCCCCCCCCCGCTCCCTCCCTTCTCCACCCCTCCAGATGGTATTGAGATTGACACTGGTGTTCTCCTGTGTACACGATGCCAATGGAAGTATTCCTTCATTGATCCCCCCTTCCCCGGCCACCTCCCTGGCTTCCCTGGGGTTTCTCCTCCATTACCTGAAGTTCCTCTGGCATCCCGACTACTCCCTAGCTTCCACATATGAGAAAAAACATATGACCCTTCACTTTCTGTGACTGGCTCACTTAACACAATGTCCTCCAGGTTCATCCATTTTCCTGCAAATGACATAACTTTGTTCTTCTTTATTGCTGAGTAGAATTCCATTGGGTGGATATCCCTTAATTTTGTAATCCATTCATCTGTTGATGGATGCCTAGGTTAGTTCCATGATTTGGAAATTGTGAACTGTGCTGCTATGAACATGGCTATACATATATTACTGTAATTCTCTGATTTCAGCCCCTTTGGGAAGATACCTAGGAGTTGTATAGCTGAACTTTATTTATAATCGTTTATTTGGAAACAGGGTCTCGCTAAGTTGCTGAGGGCCTTGCTAAGTTGCTGAGGCTGTCCTCACACCTGCAATCCTCCTGTTTCAGCCTCCCAAGTCCTGGGATTACAGATGTGCACCATCACACCACACTTGCTCTCCTCTCTTGAGTGTGTCTGCACAGGATGTGAAGTACAAAGCTCAAAAAACTGTGCAGATCATTAACATTCAGCTTGTATCCCAGTTTCCAAGGCAAATAATCCTACAAGCTTATTCAGTTTACTCTTCTGAGGGTTTTCCTCACTTTCTCCCACAAAAAATCTATATACCTGAATTCATACAACCTCCAAAACAACATAACGGTCATTAAAGGTAAGATTGATTGTGTTTCCTGAGCCCAAAACAAAACAAAACATGATGTGGGCTACTTTTCAGAATCATTCTGGGAGATATCGTGGGAGGCAGAAGTACCTCAGTTTTGACTGGCATGTATAAAAAAAAAAAATCACAGAATACATTATTTGTTTTAAGGTTGTCCAGGAAAACACATCCAGGGCATTTGGTCGCTTGACTTGGAGAGCATGTTGTCCTACTGCCTTCTTTTTTTTTTTTTTTTTTTTTTTTTGCGGTACTGGGGATTGAACTCAGGGGCATTCTACCTTCGAGCTATACCCCCAGCCCTGTTTTTTATTCTTTATTTTGAAACAGGGTCTCACTAAGTTGCGGAGTGCCCCACTAGGTAGCTGAGGCTGGCCTCGAACCCGGATCCTCCGGTCTCAGCCTCCCGAATGCTGGGATTACAAGCGTGCGCCACCACGCCCGGCTTTCCTACTGCCTTCTTTATGAGTGTATCTGGCAGGGCTGAACTTGGTGACAAGAGAAGAGGGCTAGCCAGGGACGTTGTTTCTTGTCATAATAACCTCTTGTTTCTTTCTCTTACTATCCTTGGGATCCCAGGAGAGAAGATCGGGCCTGGCAATGGAGGGCCAAAACTGTTGCAGGGATAAGAAAGAAGCTAAGGTGTGCAGAGGTCCTGGGTACCTAATCATTGCTACTAAAAAGAACCAGAGTAGTTGCAGGTGATTTTTATCAATTACATGTCGTCTGCCATACTTTACACGCGTTAACTCATTTGTTACTTTACTCGTTCAGTTGTTCAACAGTTATTATTATCATTATTATTTTATTTATTTATTTATTTATTTTGTGGCACTGGGAATTGAACCCAGGGGCATTCTACCTTCGAGCTCCACCCCCAGTCCTATTTTTTATTTTTGAAACAGGGTCCAAGTTGCAGAGGGCCTCACTAAGTAGCTGAGGCTGGCTGTAAACCTGCAATCCTCCTGTCTCAGTCTCCCAGGTACTGGGATTACAAGTGTGCACCTCCATGTCCAGCACAAACATACTTTTAAAGAACTTACTAGAGCCGGAAGTGGTAGCACATGCTTGTAATCCCAGTACTTGGGAAGCTGAGACAGGAAGACCTCTGGATTCAAATCCAGCCTCCCCAACTTCGAGAGACTCTCAGCAACCTAGTGAGACTCTGTTTCCAAATAAGAAATAAAATTGGGCTGGGGGTGTAGCTTGGAGGTAAAATGCCTCTAGGTTCAATCCCCAGTACCAAAAAACAAACAAACCAATAAAAAGAACTTACTAGAGTCCTTGGAAAACACAGGAACAAGATGCCTTTGTTTACTTCTGGGATGGGACCTCGTGCAGTGGGCTCCCCTGTGCTAGGCAGCCATGCCACCCTGAGATGGGGCTGCAGCTGCCACCTTCACGGACGCCTGTTGGGTACAGACAGCCCAGAGCCAGTGCTCACAGGGCTAGGGTCAGGTTCAAGTCAAACGCCCACCTGTGGCCTGAGGCCCTGGGAGGGACCTGGAAATTTACTAAACCCCAAGCCAGGAGAACTGAGTCTCCATCCAGAGCCGGCTGAGCCCCCATCCACCCGAAGGGCAAAACATTCTTTCGGAGACAAATTGGCAGGGTTCTTAGACAGAAGGAGACAAAATCACTGACTCAGGGAAACCAGAGCCGACCCTCGGAGGGCCTGAGCCTTTTAAGGCAGGACTGGAACATTCTTGGGTGGGGCATTGCACTGAAAAACAAACAATTTGAACCCTTCATCTTCATCCAAAACAAGTCTCCCTGAGCGGCTGAGCAAGCGGCCGCCTTCGCCTCCACCTCAGGTCTGGCCGCACCTGGAGGCGCTATCCCAGCTCCTGGCCAGCCCGATGCCCCTGCCCTGCCTGCGTGCCCGTCCACCTGGGCCAGTTTAGGGGCCTTCCTAAGCCCAACATGGATACGGACTGGCCAGAGGGAGCAGAAACTCTAGCAGCTAAGAGAACCGGCTGCAGAATCGGAGACCTAAAACCCTGTTTCTCTCATTTGCAGCTGTGCACTGGAGCAGGCCTGCCCGTGAGTGACTGTGGGCATATGTATGCCACAGTTCCATTTCCCTGCCAGCCACTCCCAACACACGTATGCACACACACACACACACACACACACACACACACACACACGCACGCGCTCGCACACACACACCTGCCTGAAAAAGGAACTGCACTTGGATTCAGCTTCCCACAGGACAAGACGAAGCCAAGGTGTCTGGGGCCCCACGACTGGCCCTTCTCATTCTTCCTCTGTCAGTTGGCACTTAGGCCGAGTGTACCAGGCAGCTGAGCCCAAGACATTTATTCCACTGGGAAAAGCTACCTGCCCTCTATAAGAAGAGAGATCCCCGGGGCCTGAAAACCCAGTATTGGGGAGGCTGAGACAGGAGGATTGCAGGTTTGCAGCCAGCTTCAGCAACTCAGTGAGGCTCTCAGCAACCGAGCAAGACCCCGTTTCAAGATAAAACAGGGCTGGGGGTGTAGGTTGGAGGTAGAAAGCCCCGGGGTTTAATCCCCAGTATGGGGGTGGGGAGAGAGAAAGACAGAGAGAAAGAAGAGAGAACGGGGGTGGGGGGTGGAGCGAGATCCTAGCCAGGCGCAGTTGTGCACACCTGTAATCTCAGTACTTGGGAGACTGAGACAGGAGGATCTGGGTTCACCGCCAGCCTCACCTACTTAGTGAGGCCCTCTGCAACTTCATGAGACCCTGTTTCAAAATGAAGACTAAAAAATAGGGCTGGGATGGAGCTCGGAAGTAGAATGCCCCTGGGTTCAATCCCCAGTACCACAATAAATAAATAAGCAAGCAAACAAACAGTAAAAAAGCTGAGGGTGAGCTTGGAGGCAGAATGGCCCTGGGTTCAATCCCCAGTACAAAAACAGAGAGCCTGAGAGAGACTGACTCTGGGTGGAGTATCTCCACTGAACATGACCCATGGCGGGTGCAGCCGTGCCACAAGCTGAGAGACCACACACGAGCTCACACGTACAGGATTTTGAAGATGTGGTAGGAAAAAAAATGCAAAATATCCCACTTACAATTTTACATTAATGATGTGTTACAATAATATTTAGGAACATTTGATCAAACAAAATACATTAAAATTAATTCCACCCTTTTCATGAAACTTCCCGTGATAAGCTAAATAATGCCATCCAAAGATATTTATTTATAGCCGGGAATGGTGGTGCATGCTTGTAATCCCAGCATTTGGGAGGCTGAGACCGGAGGATCCAGGTTCGTGACCAGCCTTAGCTACTTAGTGATGCCCTCTGCAACTTAGTGAGACCCTATTTCAAAATAAAGAATAAAAAATAGGCCTGGGAGTGTAGCTCGGAGGTAGAATGCCCCTGAGTTCAATCCCCAGTACCGCAAAAAAAAAAAAAAAGTATATATATATATATATATATATATATATATATATATATATATTTATTTATTTATTTATAGCCGGGCGTGGTGGTGCACGCTTGTAATCCTAGCAGTTGGGAGGCTGAGGCTGGAGGACCCGGGTCTGAGGCCAGTCTCAGCTACCTAGTAAGGCACTGCACAACTTAGTGAGACCCTGTTTCAAAATAAAGAATAAAAAATAGGGCTGGGGGTATAGCTCGGAGGTAGAATGCCCCTGGGTTCAATCCCCAGAACCACAAAAAAGAAAAAAATCTGATGTTGAATTTGTGTGTGTGTGTGGGGGGGGTACAGGGGATGGAACCCAGGGGCATTCTACCTCCGAGCTACACTCCTAGCCCAATTTTATTTTTATTATGAAACAGGGTTGCTACTTGCTGAGGCTTTCTTCAAACCCGTAATAATCCTTCTGTCTCAGCCTCCCAAGAACTGGGATTACAGGTGTGTACCACCACACCTGGTCTGATGGTGAGATATTTTTTATTTTTATTTAATTTTTATACTTTTATTGCTGCAGTATAGTCTCACATCATAATGTAGTTTGTTTGTTTGTTTTTTATGTTTGGTTTTGGGTTTTTTTGTGGCACTAGGTATTGAACCCAGGAGCATTCTACCTCTGAGCTACAGCCCCAGCCCTATTTTTTATTCTTTATTTTGAAACAGGGTCTCACTAAGTTTCGGAGGGCCTCACTAAGCAGCTGAGGCTGACGGCAAACCCGGATCCTCCAGTCTCAGCCTCCCAAATGCTGGGATTACAAGCGTGCACCACCATGCCCAGCTTTTAGTCTTTATTTTGAAACAGGTTCTCACTAATTTGCGGAGGGCCTCACTAAGTAGCTGAGGCTGGCTGCAAACCTGTGATCCTCCTGTCTCAGCCTCCCAAGTACTGGAATTACAGGTGCGTGCCACCACACCCAGCTTTGTACTTTTTTTATTGTGGCATACAATTGCATTGTGTGTACATCCCATAATTTTGTAATCCATTTATTTGCTGATGGATATCTAGGTTGGTTCCATGGTTTGGCTATCGTGAATTGTGCTTCTATAAACATGAATATGCATGGATTAATTACTATAATATTCTGACTTCAGTCCCTTTGGAGAGATACCAAGGAGAGGTATAGCTGGATCATATGGTGGATCCATTCCCAGTTTTCATTTTTTTTTTTTTTTTGCAGTACTAGGGATTGAACTCAGGGGCATTCTACCTCTGAGCTACACCCCCAGCCCTATTTTTTATTCTTTATTCTGAAACCGAGTCTCACTAAGTTGCGGAGTGCCTCACTAGGTAGCTGAGGCTGGCCTCGAACCCGGATCCTCCGGTCTCAGCCTCACGAATGCTGGGATTACAAGCGTGATCTCCATAGTGGCTGCACTAATTTGCAATCCCACCAACAGTGTAGAAAAGTTCCTATTTCCCCACATCCGCACCAGCACTTATTGTTATTTGACTTCATTTATTTATTTATTTATTTTTTTTATTTATTTATTTTATGGCACTGGGGATTGAATTCAGTGGCATTCTACCTCTGAGCTATACCCCCAGCCCTATTTTTTATTCTTTATTTTGAAACCGGGTCTCACTAAGTTGCGGAGTGCCTCACTAGGTAGCTGAGGCTGGCCGTGAACCCGGATCCTCCGGTCTCAGCCTCCCGAATGCTGGGATTACAAGCGTGCGCCACCATGCCCGGCTGTTATTTGACTTCTTGAAGATGGCCATGAACAATTGGAGTTAGATGGAATCTCAGTGTAGTTTTGACTTGCATCGCCCTGATTTTTAATGATGTTGAACATTTTTTTTCATATATTTATTGGCCATTATATTTCTTCTTTTGTAAAGTGTCTATTTAGTTTTATTTAGTTCAATTGCCCATTTCTTGATTGGGTTATTTGTTTTCTTTAGTGTTAAGTCTTTTAAGTACTTTGTATATTCTAGATATTAGTCCTCTATCAGAGGAGTAGCTGGCAAAGATCTTCTCCCATTCTGTAAGATCTTCTCCCATTCTGTAGGCTCTCTCTTTAGACTTTTTTTTTTTTTTTCCGGTACTGGGGATTGAACTCAAGGACATTCTACCTCCAAGCTCTACACCCCAGCCCTATTTTATTTTTTATTTTGAAACAGGGTCTCACTAAGTTGGGGAAGGCCTCACTTGGTAGCTGAGGCTGGTTTCCCCAACACCGTTTGTTGAAAAGACTATCTTTTCTCCATGTATGTTTTTGGTACCTTTGTCAAAAATCATTTGACTATAAGTGTGTGGATATTTTAAAAGATTTGTTTGTTTGTTTTTGTGGTAGTTTGAGGATCAAACCCAGGCCCAAGCTAGGCATGGTGATACACGCTTGTAATCCCAGTACTCGGGAGGCTGAGACTGGAGGATCTGGATTTGCAGTCAGCCTGAGCTACTTAGTGAGGCCCTCTGCAACTTAGTGAGACCCTGTTTCAAAATAAAGAATAAAAAATAGGACTAGGGGTGTAGCTCAGCGGTAGAATGCCCCTGAGTTCAATCCCCTGTACAAAAAGAAAGAAGGAAGAAAGGAAGGAAGGAAGGAAGGAAGGAAGGAAGGAAGGAAGGAAGGAAGGAAGGAAGGAGGAAAAGATGGATAAAATAGGACTAGGGGTGTAGCTCAGAGGTAGAATGCCCTTGGATTCAATCCTCAGTACCCCCTCAAAAATAAAAAGGGCTGTGGATATATCTTAGAGGTAGAACATCCCTGGATTCAAGCCCCAGCACCCCACCCCCCCAAAAAAATCCCAGATAACAATAACATTGGTTTCTTTAGTACTTTGACCACCCAATCAACTTATTGAGTCACAAGTAAAATCCTAATTAGTAGAAGAATATGACCTTAAACTCAGGGAGGTTTTCTTTTTCTTTTTTTTTTTTTTTTTGCGGTGCTGGGGATTGAACTCAGGGGCATTCTACCTCCGAGCTACACCCCCAGCCCTATTTTTTATTCTTTATTTTGAAACCGAGTCTCACTAAGTTGCGGAGTGCCTCACTAGGTAGCTGAAGCTGGCCTCGAACCCGGATCCTCCGGTCTCAGCCTCCCAAATGCTGGGATTATAAGCGTGCGCCACCACGCCCGGCTCAGGGAGGTTTTCAAGTGTACAAGAATACACAAATAAGCCGCACACTTAGTGTGCAGGTGATATACTACTTGCTTGGTTGATGAATTGATACCCACTCTAACCAAGTTAGTAAACCCGAAGAGGAGAGACAGCTCTGACTCAATCACAGTGATGACCCAAACCGCCACCGCCTGTCTGCCTCTTGTGTGAGAAGCAGGAGAATCTGCTTTCTCCACGTTTTCAAAACGCTAAACAGGTCCAGTCAGTGTTAACTGTGTTACGAAAAAGATAACGCACTTGTCATCCCGGATGTTAAACAGGAAAACATAAAATACTTATAGAAAGCTGCATTCACATGCATTATTGCAATTCTAGTATCGTCTTAGGAGTAGAACTGAGAAGGAACAGGAGGTGAGAGGAGGTGTAATGGTATTTTACATAGGTCCCACCTCGGGAAATTTAATATTTTATGATAAATAGCAGACTTACACATTAGAAATAGAAACTAACACGGCCTTTCTTCTTTTTGTTAAGATATACAATGGAAAAAAGAATAATCAAAGTGAGCTAGGTTGCACAGGAAATCTTTTATGAAAGACAGCATTTCAAAAGCGTTTCAAAAAAGTTAACAGGCCAGGCGTGGTGGCCCACACCTGTAATCCCCAGCACTTGGGAGGCAGAGACAGGAGGCTCACAGGTTCAAGGCCAGCCCCAGCAATTTAGGAAGCAAAATAAGAAATAAAAAGGGCTAGCCAGGCTGGGCATGGTGGTGCAGGCTTGTAATCCCAGCATTTGGGAGGCTGAGACCAGAGGATCCGGGTTTGTGGCCAGCCTCAGCTGCTTAGTGAGGCCCTCCGCAACTTAGTGAGACCGTGTTTCAAAATAAAGAATAAAAAAATAGGGCTGGGGATGTAGCTCGGGGGTAGAATGCCCCTGGGTTCCATCCCCAGTACTACAAATAAATAAATACATAAATACATAAATACATAAATATAAATAAATACAAAGGGCTGGGAGCATAGCTCAGAGGTAGAATGCCCCTGGGGTCCTATTCCCAGAATAATAATTATAATAATATTAATCAAAATAATAGTAATTAACATGACAAGGATAGTAATAAGAATAAAATTTAAGTTTTATTAAATTTATTTATTATTTATTATTATTATTATTTGTGTGTGTGTGTGTGTGTGTGTGTGTGTGTGTGTGTGGTACTTAGTCTCCCTAAGTTGTGGAGTGCCTCACTAGGTAGCCGAGGCTGGCCGTGAACCCCAATCCTCCAGTGTCAGCCTCCCAAATGCTGGGATTACAAGTGTGCGCCACCACGCCCGGCATAAATTATTTTTTTAAGCTGGATATGGTGGTGCATAACTGTAATCCCAGTATTTGAGAGGCTGAGAGGAGTTTTGCAGGTTTGCAGCCTCAGGAACTTACTGAAACCCCCTACAACTTAGTGAGGCCCTGTTTCAAAATAAAATTGGGCTGGAAGGTATAGCTCAGAGGTAGAATGATCCTGGATTCAATCTCTAGTACCATAAAATAAATAAAAAAGAAGTAAATAATTTTTTTTGTACTAGGGATTTAAACCCAGGGGCATTCTACCTCCAAGGTACACCTCCGGCCCTTTTTTATTTATTTTCTATTTTGAAACAGTCTTGCAAAGTTGCTGAGAGTCCTGCTAAATTGCTGAGGCTGGCCTCAACCTGCAGATCCTCTTGTCTCAGCCTCCCAAGTACTAGAATTTCAGGCACGCACCACCACGTCTGGTTAAACTATTTTTTTTCTTTTTTGTGTGTGATGGGGATTGAACCCAGGGGCATTCTACCTCTGAGCTAACTTTCAGCCCTATTTTATTATTTCTATTTTTTATTTTGAAACATGGCTGTGGTGAGGCTCACTAAGTTGCAGAGGCTGGCTATGAACCTGTGATCTTCCTATCTCAGCCTCCCAAGTACTAAGATTATAGCTATGTGCCACCATGCCAAGCTGAATTAACTTTTTTTTTTTTTTTTTTGGCAGTACTGGGGATTGAACCCAGGAGCATTCTACCTCCAAGCTACACTCCCAGACCTATTTGTTATTCTTTATTTTGAAACAGGGCCTCACTGAGTAGCCAAGGCTGGAGGTAAACCTGTGATCCTCCTGTCTCACCTTCCCAAGTACTGGGATTACAAGCATATGCCACCATGCCACACTGAATTAAATATTTTTAATTACAGCCATTTTATGTTCTACTGATCATTTAAGTAAAACAAGCAGAAGTGGAAGACAGGAAAAGAGAATGAAAAGTCGTTTTACTTTGATCTCAGTTCTACCTCTCTGTTCCAGGCTATTGATGAAGAATTTGAAGAATTGCCAGACCTAAGATTTGCAGAGCCAGGACAAATGATATATCCGAGCCAGGCGTGGTGGCACACGCTTGTAATCCCAGCATTTGGGAGGCTGAGACTGGAGGATCTGGGTTTAAGGCCAGCCTCAGCTACCTAGTGAGGCACTCCGCAACTTAGTGAGACCCTGTTTCAAAATAAA